>JAQQZY010000020.1:8963281-8975656 GCA_030068375.1 Ostorhinchus rueppellii | reverse complement strand
GAGGAAACTGGAGTACCCGGAGAGAACCCACGCAGACACGGGGAGAACATGCAAACTCCACACAGAAAGGTCCCAAGATCCCGCCAGGGAATTGAACCAGGGAATCGAACCCAGAACCTTCTTGCTGTGAGGCACGAGTGCTAACCACTGCACCACCGTGCCGCCCTTAACTCAAAAGATTGAGTATTAAATACCCAACATTGTTTCACAACGCTATGGAAAAGTGAAGGCTCTTTACCAAGCTTCCAAGTTAGAACAGTCTGAGCTCATTACGGTTTTCAACTACATATAGATTTCCATCTGTCTGAAATCACACGTGATTAATATTTAACCGATATTTCTTAATTTTTTCCCCAATTGTCTTTGTATTGGTATTTTCATGTTTCACAAATTTATTCATAGTAATTCACCATCCTCATCCATTCATCTAAAAACTACAAGTGAATCTCATAGCAATACCTCCATGACTCCACTAACAATACAAATCAGGAGGATTGGTCCGCTCAACAATACCAAAATTGTAATTTTTCAACACAAAATTAAGAACTAAACTCCCTAGAACAGGAATGCTGGGGTGCACATTTGTGATATTAAAAAAAAAGATTAACATAAAATAGAAAATATCGATACAACAGGGTTTAAAAGGAAGAAAGGACATTTAAAAAATGGGTGAAATGGCCTAAAAACATGGCCTTAGATAGACGGCGGTTGAACTGGTGTGACATACCTAATCTATCTTTTCCATTGTAGTTCCGTTGTAGTCTTACTGCAAAAGTAATTCTTTCCGTCTTAAAAATGCCATAAATTACATCAATCTACTCCTCCACTGTAGGTTTGTCTAGTTTTAGCCACTTCCTTGTTATTTAACCAATATTTCTATAGCCTCCCAAAAATAAACAGATAAATGTCCTAAGAAGTGCTTAGAATTCTTGTTTCATCTCAGACCACTTGAATTACAATATAGTCGATATGGATGTATATGCCTTACAAATGTAAACAATTAATCGACTATCAATTAATTGTTGAGGAGAATTTGCACGATTAAATTTAAATTGTTGGTTAATTGCCTTTTTCCACGGCAGGATTTGCAGTGTCGACAGTATGGGGCGCCACTGCCCAAACTCGGCTTCTTCGCTGTGTTGACGTGGCTGGAATGGCTGGTCATCGAACTGGATCATAGTGTTGATGAGTTAGAATGGCTTTAAGGACACGGAGCCAAACACAGAGCGGCTCGTCTGTTTGTGGGAGTGGTGCACCCCCACCTAAACACACGCACAAATGCAGGGTCAATGTCGGACCAGTCCAGGATAGAGCGTTTTCCCTGGAGGCTGGTCTAGTCCAGGGTCATCTGGATGATCTGGTCCGTGGTTCAGATCTGCACCGTTTCTTTTAAGCTTAAAGTTTTTATCAGTTTCATCTATATCAGTTTTCTTTTTAATCTTTTATTTATTTATTTAATCTCATGCCTATACTTTTTATTGCTTCCCTGCTGTAATGCTCTTAATGTTTTATGTAAAGCACTTTGAATCATCTTGTTCATGAAATGTGCTTTATAAATAACTGCCTGGCCAGGGAGACACAAGTAGAAAACATCCTCCAGGCTCCTGATCCGGACCACAGGTACTGTACACCCCAGTGGCCACGCAAGAAAAAAGGAAGGGGGGGGCATCTCCGCTGAAATCTCATTCCATCATATCAGTGATGCAAAGTCAGATATGTCCATTTGTTCTAAACTGCCTCTCTTCAGACCCATTTATTTTATTGAATTTCTTTAGTTCTACTCTATAAATGTCGTTTGTTCTGCATCCAATGGTAATAACTGAATCATTAATGAATATGATATGTTTCTCATGAAGTATATAAACAATATTTAACTTTTATTCTTATAGACCCTATTGAAAGAGAAATTCACGTTCTCAGGAAAAGCACTGCTTATCGATTAAACCGTTAATCAGGTCAACCAACAATATGTCTATATGTGGAACCTGAATTAAAGTGATTTTGACACCACTGATTGTTCATATCTTCAGTTTAATTTTTGCATTTCACAAATCCATCCCACAGGCCAGACTGGACCCTTTGCTGGGCTGGATTTGGTCCCCAGGCCGCATGTTTGACACCTGTGATCTAGAGTGACGTAAAACTTGCATTAATTCTGGTTCGATTGTTAAAACTGGTCATATTGCAAAAGATCCCATCTCTATATATACTTTATTTTTGTCACTTCTTGCAACTTGCTGCTGTCAACTGTGAAATTTCCCCAAGGTGGAATCAATAAAGTCTTATCTCATCTCACACCTTAAACTTCTTGTTTAGACAGGCTTTTAGTTTGGGGGGGGGGGTTATGACCATTTGATTTTATAGTTTTATGCCTGTGCATTTGGTGAAATCTTTCTGCAAAAAGTGCAAGAAAAAATACACTATCATTATCATTATCTACAACTATAAAATACACCTAATCATGACTAAAAATCACACATTCATGCAGATCTGGGAAAATTTTGCATAGTCGGAACGCAACCCTAATAGTAAAAAGAGCAGAAACCAATCAAGTGAAGGCAGACTGAGGCAGACATGCACAAACCTTCATCAGCCTCATCTTCCTCAGGCGGCGAGCCCAGTCGTCCTCTCCCTTCATTGTTCCTTTCTGCTTCCCTCAGAAGACTCACCACCTCATACACAGCGTCGCTTTGACCAGCCCTGTCTGGTGCCTGCTGGATAGAGAAAAAAACCCCAAGAAATTAATGAAGAAAATGTATGTAGACAGAAAATATTACATTTTTTAATGGTGAGGTACAGCAGAATCCAGCTGCAAGGAGCATAAATTACACCTTAAAGTGTATACTGTTGTATAAACAGACATGCATATTTAATGCTGTGATAATTAGCAGGTACAAGCTGTGATCTATATGGACAAAAGTATGTGGACACGTTGAATTCAGGCATTTCTTTTCTAACAGGAGTCTGGGATACAAAATTTCTGTCAACATTGATTTTGCTTTGGGGTTTTGTTTTTTTTTTTTTTTTTTTAAATCCATGACAATAAAATACTGAGGTTTCTAAACTATATGGACAAAAGTATTGGGACACATCATGGCATCATGTCTTCAGCTGTAAGATGTCCTATTCATGAGGATTTGAGATAAAAACATCAGTATTTCCTTAAAGTTTAACTGGAAATTTTTCTTCCTCGGTGAGATGTCAAGAAAGTAGAAGGTTACTTGTGAAAAATATTTTAGAAATTTAGGAGGTAGAATATTTAATATCATAGTTCACTGTCTCTCTATTTAACCTTTCTTGAGTGATTTATCACCATTTACTCAAATTTTATCCTCTGTACTTTGTGTTTTTTTCCATGAAAATCAGGAATTTTCCTGTATTTAATTCAATGATCATGTAGATGCTCCTAAAAGCTCAGGTTAAAGTTGAAGGTTATTATATCAAAATATCCATGGTAACTACAGAGCCTCTGAAAGTCCAAATGGGTCATATCTGATGACCATGAAAAGAAGAACTGTATTTTACACAAATTATTTACATGTATCGACAGGATTAGTGGATCAACAGGTATTAAACAGTTCATATCAGTAGATGGTTAAGACATGGTATGCAATTAAAATCGGGCGAAAATAATAATAAAACAAATTTAACCATATTTCATATTTGTTAATACTCTTGCACCTACGAGTGCATGGGAATGTTTTCTATGAATAACTCCGCCTTTGTTGTATAATCCAACAATATCAAAGTGATATTTCCTCAATTTTAAGATCTGAAACTCGTTACACAATATCCTTCTGAGACCCAGCGATGTATTTTTGTCCTCTGTAGGGGCCAAGAATTTCACAGCTTTACTTAAAAATTATAAAAAAAAAAACAAAACAAAAAAAAAAAAAAAACGCTGTCCACTGCAAAGGACATTCCATAAAAAAAAAAATTTAAAAAAATAATTAAAAAAATCAAATAAAAAATGTATCTGAAGAAACTGTTGCCAATCAATCATTTAATGAAAAAAAAAAAAAAAAAAAAGCCAAAACCGTTACTTTGTTGGGTCTCAGGAGGATATCAAAGCTGCAGGAGCTGAAATCAGAAGGTAAAAAGAAAAAAGAAAAACATGCCCAAAGTGGTAATCTGTCCACACACTGATGCTTATATTTAAGTCTATAAGGACATTCTGTTGGTTTATGATCAGTATGTAAATTAAGCAGAAGTGAGAAAATTCATGGTCTGTCACCAACAACTGCTGTCTTCACTGTTAGGAGCTGAAGGAGGTTAAATAATCAATTAATGGACAAATATTAACTTCAAACCATGGAGTTAAAGGCATCATAAAGGTAGTACATGGACACATTGAATTCAGGTGTTTCTTTTCTAACAGGGGTCTGGGAAACAAAACAATAATGATCAATGTCACAATGCAGTTTTATATTTGGATAAATATCATTGCATTGGTTAGTTTGGTTCAAAGGATTTTTGTTTCCAAAATGCCTCAGACATGATTTAACTTAATTTCCCTCAACACTGAGTGGGGAGGGGGGCAAAAAAAACAAAACAAAAACACATTTCTATGGCTTTTTGGAAGCAAAGATAAATCATTTAAACCAAACTAACCAATGCAATGACATTCATCCCATAACATAAAATTATATTCTGACATTAATCATTATTGTTTTGTATCCCAGAACCCTGTTAAAAAAGAAACACCTGAATTCAATGTGTCCACATACTTTTGTCCATATAGTGCACATGATGCCTCTAGAGCTGCAGGTTGGTGATTGCTGCAGTTACAGGAAACACAATGAGAAGCCTGTGGAAAATGTAGTCATTAGCGGTACTAAGGATGGAGTCAATAAGCAATATTTGCCGTGATAATGGCTACATGCTGTTTCTCCAGTCAGCTCTGCCTTCTCCTTCCACCGTCAAGGACAAGCAGCTCTCACAACCCAAGAAAAAAACATGTGCAGGTATCCTCATCAGCCTGAGGTGGGCAGCAGAGGGTTAACCTGCAGAAACCCAAACCCTAAGACGGGATGGGGTCAAACTCATTTCTTGGATCTCAAGTGGGCCGGACCAGTACAGTAATAACATCATAACCTACAAGTGGAGGCACCTTTTTATCTTTGTTTTAGTGCAATAAAAAAAAATGTAATTACTGATTCTATTATTATTATTTAGTAACAAGTGTCATATTGTTAAAAAAATTTGGAGATTGTAACTAAAAGAAGAACAATTTCTTATTCAATTCCTCCTTCACCCACGTCATTGTTCTTTTTGGTGGTTCTTCGAGGTGCTCTTTTGAAGCAAAACTAGTCCAGTTGAACCAAGAAAAATGGAGCAGTCACTGTTTATAGATGATTATGCTATTATTTTATTTTAGATCATATTGGGCTGTATGTGGTAAATGGGCTGCATTTATATTGCACATTGTATTTTCCACACCTTCATGGTACCCTCGAAGTGCTTTACAGAGCCTCACATTCACCCATTCACACTCACACTCATACAGCAGTAGGTGGCTGTTGCCATGCAAGGTGCTACCACACCTACTGGGAGCATTTTAGTGTTCAGTGTCTTGCTCAAGGACACTTTGACATGTGGACAGCCGGAGCCAGATTTGAACCTCCAACCCTTCGATTATTGGACAACCCGCTCTACCAACTGGGCCACAGCCGCCCAAGCTGGAACCTGAACTAAAATGAGTTGGACACCCTTAATGGATGGACCTCCTCGCCAGTCTCATCTGACTAGATGGACCCCCCCCATGTGCCCCCACCCTACTGCATCTATACAGACTGGAACTACATCATCAAATGGCCGTCCATCAGTCCTGGTGCATCTACAGCCTGTCCATCCATGGGGGTGGATCTGTCCTTCACTGTGGTTCTCCTAAGGTTTTTGGAGTTTTTCTGTGCAGAAAAGGATGATGGGGGTGGGGGGGGGGTGCCCAGGACATTAATTAATTCCCTTCTTCTATTGTTTATTTGACTGTTGTTCATTTTCATACCTACCTCAATAATAATTATACTATTATTATTATTATTATTATTATTATTATTATTATTATTATTATTATTATTATTATTATTCCCGTTTTGAAGCACGTTGAGTCTGCCTTATGCATGAAATGTGCTCCAAAAACAAAATTGAATTGATTGTCAGTATCTTCAGTGTAATTTTTGCACTTTACAAATTCATTCCATGGGCCAGACTGGACCTTTTGGCGGGCCAGTTTTGGCCCCCGGACCACGTGTTTGAGACCCCTACCCTAAGACCTTCCATCGACCAGCTGTCTGTACAGTATCACCCAAACAAGCGGTCAGGATAGAGTTCACTGCCCAATGAGAGAGATGCCAGGATGAGGAAATGGAACTAAGGGATGGAGAGCTGGCTGCAAGGGTTCTATGGCCAGGTTGTCAATAACACACTCATCCAAGCGCAAGAAACAAAAACATGCTTATAAAAAAAAAAATAAATAAAAAAAAATAAAAAAAAAAGAAAGAAAGTAATTTGGGGAAAACATCCATAGTTGTTTGGAATCTATATTTTAGAGCCCAATTCCATTTGATGCTTTAACACTGTATAAGGGAGCCATGACACAGAACGTTCAAACTAAAGGAGACAAATATTTAATGAGATATTTTTTTATAATACTTATTGGAGCAAAAAAAAAGCTCAGACAAGGAAGTGGCTACAACCAGATGTACCACAACTTAAAGATTGGTTAAAAGAAATCTATGAAATCTATCTAATGGCGAAACTGTCCTTTTCATTAAAAGTAAAATAGGACAAATTTATGGAAATGTGGTCAAACTGGACTGTATACATCTCCCCAATGAGGTCGCATTTAACTGGAAATGACAAGTTATAATTGGACTGGTTGAATGAACTGGAGCTGAAACTAGTGTGGATCTGAAACTAGTGTGGATTTTGGACTAAGAATAATGAAAATTAAGGGGGAAATGTGACATTTTTGTCCTAAAGTATGGTTAACAAAATAGAGAGAAAAAAAAAAAGGAAGACATACTTTGAGAACACTTGTCTTTTGTTTTTTTCAAAAACAGTGAACTTCTATGGAATGTGTGTATGTTAAATTTCATGCTTTACCTTTGTTGATTTTTCAGACATGGTACACAAATGTGCTTAGTTGTGTGTTGGAAAGTATCCCTCTAAATGAAAAAATGTAATTAAATAACATAAAAAATAAAAAAAAACAGAGAACTTCAGCTCAGATAAACTGTCTTTACACCCACTTGGTACATTACGACAGTGTGTAAAAAGAGAGAAAAAACAGGCAAATTTAAGGAACTACTGAAATGTGTTTGAGTGGACTTTCATTCTGTAGTTGGACTGCTACAGATTTCTGCTTGGCTACTTTTAAGTCACATCAAAAATTAATTGGATATTCTGATGTAAAGTCGAAAAAGTAGGAAATTGTGTGTGATACCACAGTGAAAATTTAGACCAAACGGGATCTCTTTTTTTTTTCCAACTAAACTTCATAATTCACCAAGTTTTCCCTTCGTGCAGCTCAACTTCCTCCCAGAAAGAGATATTAAAAATCTTCCACTTCTTGTCACTCGCTGTGCAATAATCGCAGCGCCAATTCAATTATGAAGTCACCGATCGATATGGACTAAAGAAATGCAACAAAAGAACAAACACACCACCCGACTTGACCTTGGCTCCCATAAGCTACTGATGTTTATTTCAGGTCTATTCAATTACTGAAGCGCTGTTGTCTCTCTCCTCCACCTGGTAGAATGGATCAATGAGCTGCATTGATCTGCCCACTCGCATGGCGTCTAATGACTAATTCAAGTCAGTGATGAGAGCACAAATTGGGAGGGAATATCAAACCCCTTCTATTTTTAGACAAAATCAGAGGAAGCTTAGGTAACATGTTGGCGTTGCTACAGCCATATGCCGGTGAAACGGTACCCCTGTGGGTTAAGTAACACATCAAATTAACACTCATGAAAATGTGAGAGAAGCATGCCGTCCAAACGCCACTGCACTAACACAGTACATGTATTCTATAGATTTACAGTAACAGGTTAACCCTTTAGGCGCTGGAGCTTTTGTTTTTGATTTCAAGATTTCAATAAGTTGCATCTGGGAAGTGGTTGGAGATAAAGGCTGAATCCCAACTCGCCTCTTACCCCTACCCCTCCGTTTTGCATGTTCACATGAAGGGGTAGTATTGTCCCGATTCTCAATTAGATGGAGGGGAAGGGCTGTACACCCCTAAAACAGAGATTTTCCAGGACCACACTATGAACGAAGGGGTAGGAGGAGTTTCACATAATTCTGTTCGAATCATTGGGAAGATGGAAGTAAACACAGCAGTGATGAAAGAAACACACAAATATGAGTACTTCCTTAATCATTGGATCGACCGTTTAATGCTGTTTCAGTGTGTTATAGATTACATTTCTGTGGTTTATAGTTGATAGACTTAAAAAGATGAACAGAGTCGGTTACAGCTGTTGACGACATGGGAAATACTTACAGAAACAAAGTTTTTGCATCTTTTTATAGCAGCGTTGATGACCGCTGATGACACCAACAGGTCATGAAGTGTTGTCCCATTTCATTGGAGAACGTTTTAACCCCTACCCCTTGCAGCTCCGTTTCAAGGGGTAGTGCCAAGGACAAAAGCCAAGCGGTAGGAGTAAGGGCTAGGACTAAGGGGTGAATTGGGATTGGGTCAAAGTCGTACCAAAAATGAGAAAAATATTCAGTTTATAATGATAATAAATGTACTCATCTAATTTGCATATTGCCATTTCACATGGCGGCAGCCATATTGGATTGTGTAACTTTGACAAGAATGTAACTTTGAACACTGAGGTGTCATTGGGGGGTGGGGGGGCATGACAAATTCATGGGGCCCAGCATTTCTGAGGGGCCCATGAACTGGGGGGTTGGAGTGGAGACAGGCTGGAAGTCATGAAAATGTCATGCAAGATCCGCTGTTTAATAGAGGCGTAGAACCCAGGAGTCAGACATCCAAAGTCAAGTTTCACTTTTGCTCCACACCAGTGTTAGTTATGGACAGCACCCCCATGTAAATAACTGCTCCCCCCCAATGTTGTGGTTTGTTTTGTGTTTGTTTGTTCTGTATACTGTAAAATTTATATATAAAAAAATAAAGTATGAAAAAAACGTCTAAATGTACCTAAAGGTTCGGTTGTTTGGGTAAACATAACAACAACAACAACAAAAATAGCTCATAGTAGTTTAATTCCAGAGCTGATATCTATCCATTTAACATGTTTTCTTGATAAAAACCCAAATCACTTCAGTTCTTCAAGCATTGTACTGACAAAAACAGTGCTTTTAAACAATCCATGTTTTCTTTTCGGTTCCTTTTAGTCACATGATGCACAGGAGTTTGGACTTTATTCCATAACCATTGTTTTTGATGATCTAATAATTGTTTCCATGATTGTAAACAGACCCGTTACTTAGAATTATATTGTTATCATTTCGTTCCAAGTTCTACCTGATTTTCTCTTCTAGTCCTAGACCTGATTTGAAAACCTGGTCTCGAACTCGAAAGTGATAGTCCTCGCGCTGAAATCAACTCGGACTTTGCCCTCGACCGAGACGCACCGCACACGCCTGGCAGGTCGGTTTCCCAGTAAAGCGCGCACAGAACTCACTTTCCAGCGAACAGATGAAGAAAACATTCTGGGAAGTTGTCACGGTTAATGACTCCCCACTCCAGCGTGCCTCGGTTTCACAGTTTTGGCAAAGTAATATAATAACACTGCATATTTTAAATACGTATCTGTGTTTCACCTGCGATTGCCATCTCCTTCAAAAACCACCACACAATATTATCTTTTAATTAGCTCTTAACCACAGCACCAGTCCAACACTCTCCCATTTACTGAGGAGATAACTAGAGAGGCAATCAGGCGGACGACTCAGACCGCCGCTGTTAATTATCCACACGCCAATAATGAGACAGAGCCTCTTATTAGCTCCCCACAATCAAAAGCTTCCCCACACTCCACTGGTTTGCCAGTTCCCCGCGGCTTACTACAGAGATCTACTTTTCAACAGGGGAGAAAAGGCTTAAAGGCTTGACTGTAGTTTTATTTTTTTTTAAGCATCTCCAGCAGCTGTGTAGACTCTGTGTCCTTGCGTTGGTTGGAGGTAAGTGAAAGGATGCTCTTCGCCACTTTCACGACATCTTGATCACGCTCACTTTGATTTTTGAAAACAATCGAAACTGAGGTTTTCATTGTGCCGACACTTGCACACATCTTTATATCTTAGGTTGCACAGCAGAGGGGGATTTGACACATTATTATGCAGTAGGTGGGGGTGGCAACGACAAGTCGAACATCAGTAGAAACAACCTGACAATGAGATGCTGGCAAAAGGGCGGACGTGAAAAAAGAAATCAAAGTTGACTCATTCTCCGTCCTGAACAGATGGTAGAGTTTTGACAGGTCACTGACACTCGGCCCACTCAGACTCCTCCACTTCACAAATCCACGTCTCATGCCTCATTTTCCTGGCATTTGTCAGTTTCCTGAATTAAGCCGTGGAGCTTGAATGTAGTATGTAAATAAATCTCACCAAAATAACCTGTATAATTCAACAAATAGTATATTTTAACCCATACAGGCCTAGTGTTACTTTTATGGCAGCTCCCAAATGAAAGTCCGAACTATTTAACATTTCTTAAGTGATTAATCACCATTTATTATAATATTATCTGCCATATTTTACATTTTTTAAAGAAAATCAGGTATTTTTCTAATATTTAAATCATCAGTTTTGTCGACGTTTATAAGAGCTCAGATTAAACATGAGGGTTACTTTAATAGAAACAGAGAAAACTGAAGAAAAAGTGACTTTTTCAGCAAAGATCTCAATAGCTGAAGCTAAAACAAGTGTGTCCATCCACTGTTATTGATCCAACTCTATGGGATTTACTGGTGAATCAATACTGTAGAAGATGCTGGTGTTTCCATGGTAACTATGGAGCCTCTGAATGTCCAAATAGGTCACATCTGATGAACGTGAAAAGACGACAAACTTTACTTTTCACTAATTATTTACATGTATTGATAAGATTAGTGTATCAATAGGTATAAATATTTTACATCAGTAGATACTTTTGGTCTGCAGTGGATGTTTGGGTCTTTATGGGTTAATATTCTTGGACCTGCAAATGCACTGGAATGTTTTCTATAAATACAGCCGCCAACAATATCAAAATTTGTTTTCTCAATTTTAAGTCATTACATGGTTGGAAAACAGCAGGAGCCAAAATCAGAATGTAAAAACAACATCAGAAGTGGTAATCAGTTCACACATGGAGTCTTATTTTTAAGTCTATAGGGACATTGTGTTGGTTTTATGATCAGTATGTTAAACATCCCAAGTCAGAAAATTCATAGTCTGTTCCAAACACCTGCTGTCATCACTGCTGTGAGCAAAAAGAACTCAACGAATCAATTAATAGACAAAAATTAACATCAAATAACAGCATTCAAGTGATCCTAAATACAGGATGCCTCTATAGCTACAGGTTGGTGATTGCTGCAGTTACAAGAAACACAATGAGAAGCCTGTGGAAAATGTAGCCATTAGCGGTACTAAGGCTGGAGTCAATACCATTGCCAAATAAGCAATATTTGCCGTTATAATGGCTACATGCTGTTTCTCCAGTCAGCACTGCCTTCTCCTTCCACTGTCAAGGACAAGCAACTCTCACAACCCAAGAAAAAAACCCAGAACCAATGGACCTATATCTCAGCGTCATCAATAATCAATACCAAGTTGACCAAACTATCAAAATATGGCCGATCAGAAGTACAGACAAGTTTTTTAATATTGCACACAATCCGTAAGCAATTTAAAAATTTTAATTTGTCAAAAGTGTGAAGTAACTTTGTAGACATTGACACAAGGAAGCTAAATATAAAATTTGAAATGAATTTGACCAGTAGTTTAGAAGAAGATTCCTGAAATGTAGACATCGGTGACCTTGGGTTTGACCCTTCAATGTCACACACGGTCAAAATTATGAACCCAAATGAAAGTCCAAATATGACTTCCTATCAGTGATCAATTGTAACTATATCGATCTGTAACCATTTCCATGTTATAAGTCATAAAATTATGTTTTTAGTTTTTAATATTTTCATATTCAAATAGTTTAGTATCTTATTATCTACTTTTGTATTTTTTAAGGAATTCAGGTGTTCATTACCACCCAGTCTAAGGTGTCCCACTGCTGCCATAACTTTACAGTATTTCTGTTTACCTAAATATGTGTTTATGTTTCTATAATGGTTCATCCACCAGTATATGACAGATCTGTTTATCCAAACCATATCTTTAATGCTAAAA
>JAQQZY010000020.1:8935427-8951621 GCA_030068375.1 Ostorhinchus rueppellii | reverse complement strand
AAGAAAGAAAGAAAGAAAGAAAGAAAGAAAGAAAGAAAGAAAGAAAGAAAGAAAGAAAGAAAGAAAGAAAGAATCTTAAACTTAGAAAAGAAAAAATCTTTCACCTATTTGGGTGGTAAATTTACTTTTACATCCACTTGTTTCTCCATTTCTTTGTTACACCTGCCATTTTTGTTTTCAGCATGTCCACTTAAGTACAAATTAATACATGCAGATCTCCAAAATGCATGCCTGATTATTTATCTAAATGGCCTGTTATATTTAATTCATCTCAAATAATAAGTAGAAAAGCACTCAGAGTGCAGACCTCCGCCCCCTTGTGGCCGGCTGACGTTGCTGCAGTAAACGAACGAATGAACGATCACGCGAACAAACGAACGAACACACACAAAAACTCGAGCGATCACATAACCTCCTGGGCGGAGGTAATGAACAGGACACCCTACAGCTGTAGATATGATGCATCCCACTATTTTTGTCCATACAATACAAGAAAATCAATATTTCCTTCAAGTTTAATGGGATAATTTTTTCTTCCAGTGAGATGTGAAGAAAGTAGATGGTTAGTTGTGGTAGAAAGTTATTATTTACAGTCAAAGCAGGACATTTTTAATGAAAATTTAGAGGTAGAACATTTCAAATCATAGTAATTAATTAATAAAAACAAAAAAAATAAATTAATGTTGAGAGAAATTAAGCAAAACTATCTGAGGCATTTTAGAAGCAAAGATAATTTAAACCAAACTAACCAATGCAATGATATTTATCCCATAATATAAAACTATATTCTGACATTTGTCATTATGGTATTGTATCCCAGCCCCCTGAATTAAACATGTCCACATACTTTTGTCCATATAGTGTATGTCTATTATATAATATCATAATAGTCTTATGTTACCACCGATACCACCTTGCCTTCACTCTTATTTTTTTCACATTAAATCATCACAGAATAAAAAGGTGTAAAAACTGTGTCAAAATAATCTTGGTAACGCTGTGCAACTCACGGCCTCTTTAATGTGGCAGGAGAAGACGTGAATCTGGAAGTCCTCTGAACTCCGGTAGCTCTCAGTGAAGGAGAAACAGTCACTTTCCACCGAACCCTCCCGTCCACGGGCACAGAACAGCACTTTGTAGATGGGAAAGGATGCGATCTCCGTACCCGTCGCCTGGTCCACGATCCTGCAAACCAGTATTTTACTTTACAAGTGCAAATCCAGAAACATTCATATCATAAAATATTAAACTCACTTGGTTACACTGAATTCCACATGTTAATCATTTGTTTTTCAGATCATTTCATGTCACTGAGTCTGAAAAGACGTTACCTATTCACATCTAATACTAGTGTAGAATACAGATGTGTGAATAAAACATAAAGCTCATCAAACCGTACAGTAATGACAGACTTCCTTTAGAATTGGTCTTTTCAGCTTTAGATTTTAACCAGGACTTGGTAATATATCAGAATAATTAAACAACAGCATGTCGTCTGTTGCTGTTCAGTGACTTTTTATTCCATCTGTTATAAAAGCCAAGTGGTCTTTATGCATGTGCGTGTGTGTCCGGAGTGCCACACTAAATCCATACAGAGCTGACTGCTGCAGTTTGTCATACTTATGCGTTTTTGGCCAATAAACAGACTAGTGAAAACAGCAAGTTAATAGGACAAATATTTTGGGAGATATTAGTAATTTTGGAATACAATAACGTTACAATCATGTTGCTATGGTCAGAACACTTTGGCGGTGACTGCTGGACAACTGCGGTACAGCATGTATGAATACACAACAGCATAAAAATGACCATATCTAGAACCAGTGGATCCCCACAGGTCAATACACTAGTTTTCCTTTTAACCATGTAAAGGTCTTTGATTGCTATGAAAAGCTCTAAAAAAAATTTAAAGTATTATTATTATTTATCAAGTCGGAAAATTGTTTTTGAATCTTATAATGAGTCATCAGTTTAAAGCTGCAGCAATGAACTGATTAACCAAATTATTGTCTAGTATTTACATTTTAAAAATAAATAAACATTTTTTTACAGACCAAAAGAAAACACATTCTGATTCCATGTTCCTTAATGTAACTATTTTCTGGTTTCTTCCTCTGAATATCTCTGGGTTGTGACAAAATCAGCTGTTTGACAATAACGACACCATTTTACACTAAACAATTAAGTGAGAATAAACTTCAGCTGCAGAACTATCTGAGATCATGTAAACAGAAAAAAAATAAACAATAAAGACACTGATCATCCAAGACTCAGTATATCATTAGACTCATGATATACGTTTCACTGAGGAGCTCAAGTGTTCATGTCACAGCCAGTTAACAGTTATGAATCAACATTTTCTCATTTCCTGTGTGATTTATCTAAACATGTTCATGTTCCCTTTTTTGACTTTCGTTATTGAGGAGCTCTGACAGTATCTCTGGATCAGCTGAATGGAGCAGGTCCAACACTGGATATCTTAGTGGTTTTTCAAGGTTTTCTTTTTTTTTTTTTACCTAGATTGAAGGTTATTCATTCAGAAATTCTGTCATTTTATTGACATTTCATATAGTTCTGTATGTTACACATGCCTGTTCTGGAAACACTGCTATGACTGCCTCCTGAAAGTATAAAGGTTTTTTTTTTTTTTTAAATTCAGTTTGTAATTATCCGTTTGCTTCTTAATGTGGACCATCCATCCATCAATCCATCCATCTTTTTTCAAAATTGCATGTTCATAACCTTGTGCTACCTTTTATGGTGACTATTTAACATCTGTCCAGCAACTACAGATGAAAAATAGCCATTATTTTAACTTTGGTGCATTTACAGTGATGTGAATTCATGCAATGTATGTTAAACAAACCAATGAAATAAAATAAAAAAAATAGATACAAGAAAATAAAAAATATGTGCACACAGACTAAAAAGACACACAAACTACTAAACTATAACAGCTACTATAAATCACTTTGCAACTAAAACTTCAGAAAATTAATGCCATAAATCTCATGTTGTCTGAACAAAAGGGTTAAAGACAGACAGAAATTAGATATTAACCTTTAAGGCACCAGAGGTTTTGTTTGTTTTTTTTTAATATTGAATTTTGATATCAAGATTTGTAAAAGCGGTCCGTTTCATTCGGTTATGTTGCTTGTTGTAATATTGCAACTTTGACGCGTTAAAATTAACAGTATATACATCTATGCACAAGTCTGTAAAAGCAGTGCAGTTATGTTTGAATAAATATTAAATAAATATTCCATTGTTACTGCAAAAACAGAGGATTAGTGCACAAACTTATTGCACATAATTCACATTATAAAGCCTATGTGTGTAGTTTAATCATATGTAAAATAGCCAGCCTGACATTTTTTCCATAACCTCCATCTGGGTGCCTGCTGTGACTGACCTGACTGAGCCCTCAGGTCCACAGGGCACATGCAGGGTGATGGGGATGGGGATGGCACTCTCTGCTCGCAGCGTGGCCATCGCCCTCTGTGCCTCCGCCTCATTTCGGGGGGCTTTGACCCAGGTGCATCCCAGGTACGACAGCTTGTTGAACTGAACACTGTCCTCCTCCAGGACTGTTGGACTGGACGGCGCTGGACACAACTCTGCAGACGACAGGGTAAAATGAAAGGCTGAAACATGCACTCATGAAGTCCAACATTTATAAGAAAATAGGACAAATGCTCCTGTACTGTATGTCAGTGTCATGTTCTATCAATAATCAGTGCCAAGTTAAATTTGTGAGGTTGTCAGGTTCTGTCTCTATGTTCCAGTCCTGTGGTCTGGATGAGGGAGATCAATCTACCAGTAGACGTGGGCGAGACTTTCAATGGAAGACAACTCCGCTAATTAAAACAAAATCCATATACAACTTCTATCAGTGATAAACAGGAACTATAATGATATCCATTATATTGTTATCGTCATCATCATCATCATCATCATCATCACATTTACATGATATAAACCATCAAAATATGGACCATTACACACATCATAATTTCTGGCCAATAAGCCGCCACTATTCTCTCACTTTGAACCTTGCAGCTTATACAACGAAGCAGCTTGAGTATGGATTTTTACAGGCTACCAGGGCCTCCAGGAGGCGCTCTAGCAGGAAGTACAAAAGTGAGAGACAGGTGGAAGAGGTGAGGTGCTGAGGAAGACGCTAGTTTTACACTTAATTCATTCACACACCCTCATCATGGAAAAAACACGGAGAAATGCATGTGCATAAACACTGAAGAAAAGGACATCAGTGGTTTCAGTGACAGGAGTAAGATGGACATAGTGATCAATGACTTTTCTGGTTTTCTTAATCAGCTGTTTTACTGCCGTGTTACAGGTACCGTTTGGAAAAAAAAGCAGTGAAGGTATGTAAATAAATATTTTAATAATCTTTCTGTGTAAATATCTCACATTACAACGTGGACACCTGTGGCTTTTAGTCAGGTGTGACTAATATTCGGGTGCGGCTTATAGCCCGGAAAGTACGGTAAAAGCAAATTTGTAATATTTCAAAAATTTGTAAAATAAATAAATCTGAATTTCTCAAAACCGTGAAGAAACTTGGTAGACATTGTCCCAAGGAAGACATAAAAAATAAATAAATAAATAAAAATGAATCTGACCAGTAGTGTCAAACAAGAAGATTGTTGAAATCTAAACACTGTTAATCTTGAATTTAACCCTTCAAGGTCAAAGGTCATAAACCCAAATAAAAGTCCAAATATGACTTCCTAACAGTGCTCAATAGTAACTATATTGATATCAGTAACCAATTACATGTTATAATGATCTATATTTGGATGGTTTATAAGTAAAAGGTACACATTTAATAAAATTCAAAAGTCTAATTTTCTTAAAACCTTTTGACCAACCTTGAAGTCATTGTCCAAAGGAAGATACGTGAAAAAAAATTTTAATGAATTCGACCAGTAGTTTCAGAGAACACTGTTGAAATCTAAACCTTGTTAATCTTGAATTTGATCCACTAAGGTCACTCAAGGTCAAAGGTCATGAGCCCAAGTTAAGGTCCATATATGAATTTGACCAATAGTTTCACTAACAAAGATGAAGAAGACCCCGGACGTTGCACCTCCACAATAGGTCATGACCGATGGACATATTTAACAGCATGAGTCCGACTATAAAAGCCTCCTGAGCACTGAAAACATGTTGGATTTTCACATCCTTCCTCTACCACAGATGAATGTGGCAGAGACAGACAGAAAACCCACCACTAAAAGGATAAAGAGCAAAGCAAGGAGAAAATGTGCAGGATGTTTAGTGGGGGGGTCTTTTTCTGACAACCTTTAACCTGGAACTTTCACACTTAACAAACAGGAAGTAGAACAATGAGAGCAGCAGATGGACTTCCACTGCTGACTTGGTCTTATTTTACACTGTGTAAATCATTTCCTATTAGTTCACTCAGCAGAAGTGAGGCAGCAAAAACAGCTGATGAAACGTAAAACATCACATTTTATCAAAAAGGTTTGAACAACCATACACAACATGGACAAACGTATGTGGACACATTGAATTCAGGTGTTTCTTTCCCAACAGGGGTCTGAGATACAAAACAATAACGACTCATGTCAGAATATAGTTTTATATTATAGGATAAAAATAACTGATTCGTTTGGCTTGAATTATTAACTTTGCCTCTAAAATGCCTCAGAGATGGTTTTTACTGAATTTCTCTTAACACTGATTTTGTTTTTTGTCTTTTATCTCCGCTGTTTTTGCCGGCATCTGTCTGTCTGTCTGTTAGCAAGATAACTCAAAAAGTTATGGACGGATTTTCATGAAATTTTCACAAAATTTTCACAGATAGTCAGAAATGGGGTATCCTACAGATGATTAGATTTTGGTGGTGATCCGTAGATTCAGCACCATCTAGTGGATGAAAGTAGAAAAACTGCCTTGGCGGAGGTCTGCACTCTCCAAGTGCTTCTCTAGTTTTTCTCCTGTAGTCTTTTCTTTTTTCCTCTCCTCGCTGCATTTCTTGAACTCTACATGCTCCTCCATGTGTCTTTTCCATTGTTTTTGTACATTATCGCTCTGTAAGTAAAAATAGAACGTTGCGACTTGACTCATTTCGCTAGAGCGGGTCACATATTACAGATAGCTTACTCTACATCTGTTTCTCTCACTTTGAAAAACTTCCACACCTCCGATATGTTTGTTTGTGTCACCCATGGATGTTGCTGTCGTGAAGATTCAAAGAAACTTTATTGTCCGTCACATAGCGACAGTACTCAAAACAGGAAGAGGCACAAAGACGAAAATGAATCATTAGCTCTCGGATGCAAACAAATAAACATGTCGATGCTGTGAAACTACTTTGGAGTAAATGAGACAGATTAAAAAGTTTCAACACAACTATGACGTCATTGATCGGAGATTTATGACATGACGGCCGATCGCAAACATTTCAAAAAATGCCAAATATCGGCCGATCCAATATAGCCGATATGATCAGTGTAAAGCCTAATAGTATACCAGACTTAAACTCCTAAATAGATGATTTTCCAATAATGTATTTAATTACTACATTTAAAAAGTCAACGGTTGCTCAGATTAAAAAGTAAAGTTTCTGCGTTGATCTTGCTGAGGTCAGACTGCAGCTTCACTTATCTGATCAAACTACTGTATGCACACAGCACCGTCTGATATTCATCAAATATGATTTACGCTTCCATACAGTACGTTCTGCACAGTTTTGCATAATTGTTGATATTCTTCTGGGAAGCCTATAATACACAATAACATGAAGCGGTCTGGTTGTGCAGAGACACAGTGTCACTTCTGGATGAGATAAATTTCAACTGAGGTAAAGATTTGTCACTGGTGATCCACATCCAGAGTGTGATGTGACCAAATGACAAAGACATTCATTTACAGCAGCGGTGTTAAATTCATTTCAGTTCAGGCACTCCATTCAACCGAATATGATCCAAAATGGGCTGGACCAGTAAAATAATAACAGCAAAAAATGTAAACTACATGATGAAACTGTTTCCAAACTAATTATCTACAAACTATTTTTTAAAAATGAGAATAGCATGAAAACCCTGAAATTTCAGACCAGTAAAAAAAAAAACATAATTTATAAATTATGTAAAACCCAAACTTTTATTTACACTGCAGAGTGAAAAAAATAAATTATGAAAATGTTTGCATCTACAAAGTATCCTTGTATAAAGAAAAATATATGCAATTTTAACAATATTTATGCCTCAGTGTATCATTTATGCGTACATATGATTTCCACCTTACACATCACAGTGGATCTACAAACACACAAAACTTTTAGTAATAGACAGAATATTGGTACAATTAAACTTCCTTCTCTAAAGACATTTCAGGTTTTTCAATTTTTTTCTGAAAGGATAGTTTTTAAAATGTAAAAAAAAAAAAAATAATAATGTAAATTAACTTTTTTTACACTAAACCAGAGAGCAATTTGGAGTTGTCATTATTAATAGGTTATCATGATGGTATTTTACTGGTTTAATCCACTTTAGATTATATTGGTCTGCATGTGGAATGTGAACTTTTTAAAAATTTCTTAGCTTGCAATGTGGCTACAAGCCTGAAGGCTCTGTTCACACAGCAGGTCTTAATCCACAATTCGGATTTTTCTGTGCTCTTTCATATCACAAGTTAAATGCGACTTCTCTCAGTTCTCAGTATGAACTGAATGTGACCCTGAAGTGACCCACATGCGCAGAAGAGGTCCTGACGTCATGAGGGACCATGCAGAACACACTGTGTTTAAGGAAGTAAATATGGAGGCATCTGGTATCAGCGTGTGGTAGTGATAAAGTTTCTCTAAAACTGAAGTCAGCACCAGTCAAATCATTTTAAGTCTGAGTATTTGAATGTGGAGTCGGAGTCAGGAGTGGTGGGATAGTGAAGTTAGCCTCTTCACTGACACATGCTTCATTAAGAATTTTCAAAGACAAGAAAAACATTTGAATATATCTGTGACCACCTCTGTTACTCTCATGATAAGACACTCATCTCTGGTGATTTCAATGGCGTAACGGTTGGATAAATTCAACCTGGCCGTTCAGACTGATGTCGCATTGCAGAATATCTGCTATGTATCAGATTTAGGACCACATATGAAAGTGGCCTGAGTCAGATTTGAAAAACATGGGATTTGTGCTGTTCAGACTGTCTTTAAAAGGTCAGATACAGGTCACATAGCAGCAAAAAATTGGATTCGGGCCACAGTTGGCTGCAGTCTGAACGGAGCCTTAATCTCCCAAACTGACACTTTAGGCTCTGTTCACACAGCAGGTCTTAATGCACAATTCGGATTTTTGTGTGCAATCCAATTTTTTTTTGTGCTCATTCAAATTACAAGTTAAATGCGACTTCTATCAGTTCTCAGCATGAACTGAATGTGACCCTGAGGTGACCCACATGCACAGAAGAGGTCCTGACGTCATGAGGGACCATGCAGCACGCACAGTGTTTAAGGAAGTAAATATGGAGGCATCTGGTATCAGTGTGTGGCAGTGATAAAGTTAGTCTAAAACTCAAGTCAGCACCAGTCAAATCATTTTAAGTAGAAGATTAAAAAAGAGCAGAGCCAGGTTTTTTGCTGTGGCTGCTCTGTCTGTACAAAGGAGTATTTGAATGTGGAGTCGGAGTCAGGAGTGGTGGGATAGTGAATTCAGCCGCTTCACTGACACAGACTTCATTCAGAATTTTCAAATGAGAAGAAAAACGTTTGAATATATCTGTGACCACCTCTCCATAACACTCTCACAACAAGATGCTCATTTCGAGCGAATTCAATGTTCCTGTACCTGGAGGTCTGGGTTCCAGGACTGGGCTCTCTGGGTCCCTGTGCTTCTCCATCTTCTCTACACTGCTCTTCTCTTCCTTCACCTCATCATTGTCATCGTCCAACACTTCCTCCATCGCTCTCTCCAGCTGTTCACTCCCGTTCCAAGACATCTGAGAGGGAAAGGAAATTAAAAGAAAAAAAAGAAACAGAGAAAGAGAAGAGCAGACAGACTTGACTCAGCATCAACAAACTCAACTGAGATTGCAGTGACAGACAGACCATATTAACCCTTAGGGCTCTGAGCCTATTTTAGCTGTTTTTCAGTGCGTTTGATTTTGCCTTTATATACTATGTAAAGAAATGCTTACTATACCCTACCCTTGTTTGGTATCTTTTTTCCAGCACAGCTTCATCTATATCATCTGCCTATTATTTTTTTCCCACTTAAACCTACTATAACATAAAAAGCCAAACACACAAAAAAGATAAAATCCCATTTTTGAAAAATTATATAATTTATTGCATATATTACACAAATATAAAGCGGGTTCAGAGGATCGATGGATGGATAGATGCTCAATGAAAATTGTAATAAATTCAAACGACACTCAAATATTTGACATAAAACCATATCTTTACAGAGGGGTTTTCTTTTTTTCCTTGAGATCACATTGTTCTGTATATGGAACTTGAATTTACATGACTTCAACACCACTGACTGTTCGTATCTTCAGTATAATTTTCACACTTCACATATTCATCACGTGGGCTTGAGTGGACCCTGGGCCTGTTTCTGCCCGCGGACCACATAATTGACACCCCTGACCTAGAATATAATTTTTCCTGGTCCAGGTATAATGAGGATTACTTTGATAAATAACAATGAAAACACAATAAAGAAACAGAAATGTCATTTTAAACAATCAGTGCATTAGTTTGTTTGTTTTTTTTTCCTTTTTGCTAATACATTAACCTTTAACATCTACAAAATCTACTGATCAATAACCTCTGAGCGGCTGAAACAGACGAGTGGACCGCTCTGTGTTCTCAGGTTCTGAGTTGAAAGAGTTGTGTGGTCTTCTATTTATTTTTATTGATTTTAGTACTTTAAACCATTTCATTTTATTGTTTGATTTAGAGCATTGTTGTAGTTCTATATACTTATTTATTGTTTTTGAGTATTTTTCTTTGAATTGTTTTTATGATGTCCAGCACTTTGGAAATGTTCTTTTTCTTTAAATGTGCTGTTTGGGAAGAGATGGTTAAACTGACGTACTCAGTTTTTGGTGTTCATTTTGATATGTCATTGGCTACTTTGTTTTGTAGCATTCCCCCAGAGGAATTATGTAAAAGTGACATGTTTATGTAGAATACTGCTTGCCGCAGGCAAAAAACAAAGCATCACCAAATATTGGTTTAAAAAGGACCCTCCCTCAATCTCCATGGTGATAAAAATTGCCAACAAAATCCATTCAATGGAAAAGACATACGATCTCTGCCTACAACAGCACAAGGGTGGAAAGTACTGTGAAAAATTAACTTTTTCATTCAATCTGTGGACATTAAAATATATATAAATGTCTGAATTTACCTGTGACCATTTGTTTTGTGCCTTATTTTATTTATTTTTTCACAGTTTTTAAAAAAGATAAATATATAAACAAGTAAATCCAAATGGAACATAACAGGAGGCTGAAAGCTTAATATGCTTATATAAAGGCATCCCTTCATCAACTTAAATAACAAATCAAATAAACAAGAAAAAGGCTGAGTAATAAGTAAATGAAACAATATAATAAAAACACAACACAATAAAAATGTACCATTACTTAGACGATAATGCGTGGATATGATATAAATATAGAGTTTAAAAAGAAGTAGTGAACAAGGAAACTCAAATAAAATTAGGGAAATGTGGGGTTATTTAAAACAGCGGCTTTAGTATGACTTTTGAAAATGAAAACAAACTAAATATACTCAAACAATAAAAAAAAAAAAAAGTACTAAAAAATGTGCTATGTAAACAAAGTGGATTAGATGGATCACAGGCATGTCCACGTTTGGTTCTAACCTTGAGTCGTGGTTTGCCCTCAGAGCCTTGAGGTGACCCGGCGGCGCTGGACTGAACCAGAACAAACTCCTCACTGGTGACCGTGGCCACGGACTCTGTGGAGCTGCTGACTTTGCCCAGTGAGGAGGCGTCGTCCATGGCTGGTTTACTCGGGGTCAGCAGGGGGAGACGTCGGGTACAGCTCCCCTCCCCTCTCCTGTCCTATCCTGTCCACTTCAGTCTGTACGACGGCAGCCTGAAACACAACAGACACCACTGTATGAGCTGAACCTCAGCTTTTCAGGTGCATTAGGGTATTTTATGCACAGTGGTATAAGACAGATGAGGATGTCTGTAAAAGGAAAAAATAATCAGCATTTAAGTCTACTTATTATTACTGATATTTTCATTTTTCTTCCAGATTGTATCCCTCCTCTAAAAGGAACTGCATTTTTTTTAAATCTGTGCACTGTGCATTGTGTGCTGCTCTTATTAATCTTTGCACTGTACCTTTGCTGCTGTAACGTGAATTTCCCCGTCGCGGGATCAAGAAAGGATTTCTTATCTTAGTTCATTATGAGCTATGGTATTAAAATAAACATAAGACCAATGTCGCTGCATCCAAGCGTCATGATCCATCAAGAATCAATACTAAGCTGAATTTGTGAGGTTGTAAGGTTCTGTCTCGATGTTCCGGTCCTGTGGTCATGAACCCAAATGGCAGTCCATATATGATTTCCATCAGTGCTCAATCGTAAATATACCGATATCTGTAAGCATTTACATGTTAAAAACAATTAAACTATGGGCCGTTATAAGTAAAGGTACATGTTTAACATTTCAAAAATTTGACCAAAAAAAATAAAAAATAAAAAAATAACCCAACATTTCTCAAAACTGTGAATAAACTTTGAAGACATTGTCCCAAGGAAGCTACATTAAAAGATTTGACATGAAGCCGACTAGTAGTTTCAAAGAAGATTGTTGAAATCTACACATTGCCAACCTTGAGTTTGACCCATCAAAGTCGAGGACTTCCTATCAGTGACCAATAGTAACTATATTGTTCTCTGTAACAATGAACTTGTTATAAGGAAAATTTGTAATGTATCAAAAAAAAAAAAATGTCAAAATGAAAATTTCTTCAAAAACTATTAAAAAAAAACAAAACTTTGTAGACATTGTCCTAAGAAAGCTACATTAAAAATTTTGAAATTAATCCAACCAGTAGTTTCATTACAGAAGATATGTGAAGAAATTGCGAACAAAGACGATACCAGACGAAACATCATCACAATAACTCATGTCCTATTGGTCAGTGAGATAATAATAGAGTACAGAGTGTGTTAACAGTCACGTATCAGGTAAAAGAAACCACAACACCCTCAGACTTAGACACACCAAAGACATGTCTGACAGTTGCCAAATAGTTTCCTCATACTGTGCCAAACTTTCAGGTTACAAGTCTGAACCAAAGTTATTTTCACCTTGGATTATACTAAGTATGAAGGAAGGCCGATCTGTAAAACTAACCACACAACTGCTGTTGCACCATTCCTAAAACTGTTCCCAGTACTTAAAGGCTCTTCAGGATCACACACACACACACACACACACACACACGTTTACCAACTACCCGTCACACTCACTGTCAAGGCGAGACCTGCAGCCAAATGTGGTCAGTGAGTTTCTTTTAACCAGAGACGTGCATGGTCTGATTTTGAACATTTTTCCAAATTCAGAACTTTATGAGCTTTAAATTGAAGTGTTTTATTTAAAGGAGTGATATTTTGCTTTTTTTTTTTTTTTTTTTTTTTTAAATTGTAATTATTCATTTTCCAACATTCCCCTGTGGTCTCCATGAACTGTAAATGCTCTGCATTCTACATTCATTCATCTCCACAGGTCCATCTTCAACCCTATTTCGGAGTAATGACACCAAAAACGTGATTTAGATCGCTGGCCCTTTAAATGCACATGAGCCACTTCAGGCCCCGCCCCCTGCAGGTTGTTGGCTGAGCTTTCTGTCCCCTTCAGCCACTTGCGTTCATTAATACAACCAACAACTGAACATTTCAGGTAATCAGCTCCAAGTTTTGACATATTTTCAGTTTTTACTACAACCGCTACTGCTGAAAAACAATTATGTCAAACTCTGAGAAATGTTCGTCCGAAGTTTTGACCTTATGTGCAAATGTTGTGATGTAACTAGTTATAAAAGACAACAAATTAAGAAGGTTTTAAAAAAGGTTGTAGAAATCCACTTACTTTTTGCCCAAATGAATGTAAAGACAGTTTTTCAGCAGCTGGAGGGTTCAAATACAAACTGTCTGAACTATTAGGGTCCAAATACACAAAGAAATGAAGCACAGACTAAGAAAAGTGGGTTTAATAAATATGACTCTTTAAAAAGCAATCTAGGAAGCAGTCTAGGATGTTGTGAAAAGGGGCAAATTCAGAGCTAAGAATAAAACGACCAGTCCCTGAGGATCAGCAGAAAGTAATCAACATCCATATTAGTAGATTTAACCGTTTTTGAACTGATTTAATGCCTCATTTCACTGTAATAAAAACAAACAGCACAGTGAGTTCCATGCACCAAGATGCTATCAGCAGTGTGCAAAACTGTATCAGTGTCTACATGTTTGATCCTGCTAAGTCTGGCCTGGAGCTGCACACCACAAACAAACATGTTACGTTCAACAAAGGCTGACTGTAACGAGAGCACAGGTAGATAAAACAGAACAGCTGATCAGCAGGTAAATGAGGCTTACAGCTTTAACAAACCAGGAAATACTTCAACAAATGCAACTAAAGTCAAAGAAGTAATGAGAAGCCAGCAGTTCCTACCAATAAAAGAGACTGAACTTAGTAGATTTTGTGATTCACTATATGGACACATTGAATTCCCTTTTCTAACAGGGGTCTGGGATACAAAACAACAACAACAAATGTCAGAGTATAGTTTATATTATGATTAATATCATTGCATTGGTTAGTTTGGTTTAAATTGTTATCTTTACTTTCAAAACAAATTGCTATTTTATAAACTTTATAGACAAAAATATTGGGACGCATCGTGTCTACAGCTGTAAGATGTCCTGTTCATGATTATTTGAGATAAAAATATTAATATTTCCTTAAAGTTTAATGGGAAATTTTTCTTCCTAAGTGACATGTGATGAAAGTAGATGGCTAGTTATAGAATAAAATTATTATTTACAGTCGAAGAATGAAAAATATTCAACAAATTTAGAAGCAGAACATTTAAAATCATAGTCATGGATGAAAAAACACAATCAATGTTGAGAAAAATAACATAAAAACCATGTCTGAAGGATTTTAGAGGCAAATATAACAATTTAAAACAAACTAACCAATGCACTGATATTTATTCGGGATGTCCTGATTCAATCTAAAGATCGGTATCAGCTGCCGATCTGGTATTTTTTAGAAGATTTGATCAGATTTAGTCACGAGACTCGGCTGATCAGAGCCCGGTTCAGGGGGTAAGCAAACATCCTGCCCCCTCAAATTAAAGTTTACAAAGGTAAGAAAAAGTTGCAGAACAGCAGGAGGCTTAGAGGAATTAGTGAAGCATCTGTCAGTTTCACTTTCACTTTGTGGTCTGTGCATACTCATTGTGAGGTACATCCGGTAGTGATGTGTGAAACAGGTTGTTTTCAACCTGCAGGGCTTTTGTGAAATTATTTGACCTGCGAGTAACCCAATGATTCACACATTACTAACATACAGCTCAGAACACACCTCCATATAATCCCTGGACGGACCTGTCCATAGACAGTGACAAAACCGGCCTGCCAAAGGTTCTAATTTGTTCCACTGTAGGAATTTGGAAAGAGTTGTTATTATTATTATTATTATTATTATTATTATTATTATTATTATTATTATTATTATTATTAGTCAACAGTGTCATAGTTCTTTAAGTTCAGGGTCCACCTTCAGCCCAATTGGGATCTCAAGTGAAATAATAGTATAATAACCCATAAATAATGACCCCAAATTTAAATCGAAATTTCATTGTAAAAAAAAAAATTTTTTTTAATGAATATTATATGGGATCGGTATCAGCAAAACTAATTCGGGGGGAAAACAAAAAAAAAACAACAAAAAAAAAAACGGATTGGAAGCAAAAATATCCAGATCAAAACATCATTAATATTTATCCCAATATAAAACTATATTTTCACATAAATCAGTATTGTTTTGTATCCCAGACTGAAATGTCAGATACACTAATGAAGGTAAAGTTAATGTGGCATTAGATCAAAGAGTAAAATCGATACCAGCCTGCTGTGCTCCAAATACAAAGCTCCCTTTCTTGAACCTTTACAAACATGGTCATGACAAAGGCATTAAATGCAAATCATTGTGCAGTCCAGGCAGTAGGCAAACAACCAGGGTAAAGATACAAAGCCTGGACAAGACGCAAACGCACCCAAATGAGCAGCAAACACGCCTGATGATCAGAAAACACACAAGGCAGCTTTTCAGACCAAGTGAAAAGATTAAACACATTCATATGGACACTTCAGCCGGGTGAATGACCGTCCCACATGCACATGCACACACATACATGCATAAGGAAAACCACCAGGGTCATGTGGTCCAATCACACTTATTGAATTACACAGAGCCACATGAAGCACAGAAACACTTCGACTGATTCATTTAGAGAATGAGCTGTAACCAAAAGAGATCCAGATCGGACAGCCTGATAGAGAGAAGCATGCTGGGAAAAATAAGGAAAAAAAAAATTAAAAAAATCAGGCCAATACTCTTATGTTATGTGCTTCTGTTCTGTTGGATTGTCTATTTTGGATCTTAAGTCATATTTGGTAAACACAATAACCACACTGAACCGGTTATTAACGACTGAATGACAAGTCTGGGCTTAATCCAGGGATGTCAAACTCATCTTAGTTCAGAAGCAACATCCTCCTCATGTGATCTGAAGTGGATCAGACCAGTAAAATAATAACA
This sequence comes from Ostorhinchus rueppellii, assembly GCA_030068375.1. Lineage (NCBI taxonomy): Eukaryota > Metazoa > Chordata > Actinopteri > Kurtiformes > Apogonidae > Ostorhinchus > Ostorhinchus rueppellii. Next base: position 8,935,743 of record JAQQZY010000020.1, on the reverse strand, counting down.
TAATAATATATAAAAGTCAACTCCAAACAGTAAGTTTTAGAGGGAAAACAGTAAAATGACAAAATTAAAACATTTATAACTCAAAATTATCCTTTAAAAAAATGTTGGGAAAACCTGAACAACCATGAAAGACGTGTGATATATTAAGAAAAATAAGTGTAATCATCCGCAAAAAGCAGCAACGAGATCCTCCTGCCCCCGAACTCAACCCCCTCCCCCACCCGGCTGCACCCAGAAAGTCTGTCCATAAAAGTTATGAACAGAACCAGTGACAAAGGGCAGCCCTGGCGGAGTCCAACCCTCACCGGGAACAGGT
>JAQQZY010000020.1:8837224-8849800 GCA_030068375.1 Ostorhinchus rueppellii | reverse complement strand
GGAGCGCTGGCCCTTTAAATGCACATGAGCCACTTCAGGCCCCGCCCCCTCCAGGTTGTTGGATGTGCTGCTCTGTCAATTCAACCAATAACTAAAAGTTTTAGGTAATCGGTTCGAAGTTTGGACATATTTTTAGTTCTTACTACAACCGCTGCTGCTGATAAACAATTCTGTGGAACTGGAGAAATGTTGGTCTGAAGTCTGGACCTTATATGTGCAAATGTACGGAAGGAACAAGTTATAAACGTAAAAAAAAATAAAGCAGGATTTAAAACAGGTTGTTGAAATCCACTTTCATCATAATCAATCTAAAGATAGTTTAGCAGCAGCTGGAGGGTTCAAATTCAAACGGTCTCAACTATTAGGGTCCAAATACACAAAGAACTGAAGCATATACTGAGAAAAGTGGGTATAATAAATATGAACCCTTTAAAAATGTGAACAAAATGAATGACCTGAAGTTTCTTTAAAAAAGTAAATGCTATTTTAACTATATTCTGCCTCAGTTTATCATTTTACACATGAACATTACAACTTACAGATCACAGTGGATCTACAAATACACAAAACATTTAATAACAGACAAAATATTGGTACAATTGCACTTCTCTCAGGTTGTTCATATTTGTTCATGTTATTCACATGTTTTGTGAAAGGATACTTTGGAAACTTTTTCATGTAATTTTACTTTACACATAAAGACAAATTTGAAGTTTTCATTATTTCTAGGTTATTATATTATTGCACTGGTCTGATCGAATTGGGCTGAATGTAGAACCTGAACTAAAATGACTGCTAATATATTCAGTGAAATTTTTACATTTCACATATTCGTCCCACGGGCTGGATTAGACCCTTTGGGGGGGCAGGTTTTGGCCCACGTGCCATGTGTTTGACACCCACACTCCAGTATATGATAATAATAATAATAATAATAATAATAATAATAAAGTTGTTTCTTCTTACCTTATGATCAGCAGTGCTGTGAGGTGGGGTTGTCTTGGTCTGGATCAGGTCTGAGGGGGCAGGAAAGCTGGATGCAGGACTGGTAGGGGCTGTCCCAGGTGTTTGTTGGTTCACCTCTCTATAGTTGAAACCTTGTCCACTTAATAAATTACAAAATGGGTTGTTCATGTCCTGAAGACACAGCAAAGTAAGATTTCAATAACGCCTCGACAACATGTTTATTAATATGTACAAAAATAGCCATATCTGCCTCAAAGGAGTGATATTTTTCTTTCTTTTAAGGGAATTATGCATTTTAAAACCTTTCCCTGTGGTCTCCATAAACTGTAAATACTCTGGATCTAAATTCTTTCTTCATTCATTCAACTCCAAAGGTCCATCTTCAACTCTATTTCTGAGTAATGACACCAGAAAGGTAGTTTGGAGCCCTATGTTCGTGACTAAACACCTTTTCAGTGTAATTTACATCCTAATATAGCGAGCTAAGCTTTGCCTCTGAGAACATGCCATTCATGCACGAAGAGGGGTACAGGGGGACGGACAAATGGCAGTTGAGTTTGATTGACACATCACCATTCAATCATTTCGATGGGCCAGTTAAAATGATTGGATGGTGTTTTTTCAGTCCAGTCCATTCCACAAGTGACTAAAATGTTTTATTTTTGACTTAGGGCATTTAATTAATTGGTTGCAATTGTGGTGTGAAGGTGATTTTAAGCAATATATTAAAAAATGCTCCAGGAAAACATCTCCTACCCTACCTTTAACTAAATAAACAAAGGTTTCCAAAGTGCTGAACAGTCAAACACAATAAAAACATAAGATAAAATACTAAGATAAAAACACAATAAAAACAAAATAAACAGACTGGCCACCCCAGATAAAATATCCATGCACATAAAATTAACAACCAACATGGTGTGAAAAGCCAAAGAAAAGAGGTCATTTTTAAGGGTTACAACACGAGTTCAGCGTCCGGTGGTGATACCTGAATGTGGGAGTTGACCTCACCGTCCCCGATGTACTCCAGGCCAGGAAGCACTTCATACTGAGACACCAAAGAGGGGAAGAAAAAAAAAAAAAAAAAAAAGAAAAAAAAAAAAGAGACTTCCTTCAGAATCATCTTTCAGGACCAAACATACTGTGCTTCTGTCTTGAGAAAGGTGAAAAGTATCATTAGATTGTTTAGAATTCAGATGTTAGTGTATTGTATTACAGAGGAATGTGTTTGCATCCACTATCGACGTGTCACTGAATATGTGACCACTAGAGGGAGGAGGGAGACGATGGAGATGAAAATTAAAACCAAAGTTGAGTGGAGAGTAGGAAGTATTTAGAAACAGCTTTTAGAGTCAAAGAAATGAAGTGATAGAAAGAGAACCTGTTGTTTTCTCCACTGGACTCAGCTGTAAATGTAAAGAATGGTTTGATGCTGAAACGTCACTGTTTCTTCTACATGGATGAGTTTGATTCTGAAGTTCATAAAGAAAGTTACTATGGGATATTTTCATCTTTGCTAAATTGTCGTTTGTTGTCTAAACTGTGATAGTTGTGACCGTGTTTGTCGGATTCCAAACACATCTTTAGTTCAGCTACAAACAACATAAACCAAACAGAAAATAAGAGTGATGTGTGGTTTTACTGTGGCTGTTTTCAGTCTAAAAAAAAAATATAACATTACAGCGTTAAGAGCAAAAATAATTTACCAAAAATATCCTTATACCAAAGTAATTTGTGAGATATTCAGTCATTATATCCCCATATTTTTTTTTATTATTAAACAATTAACAGGTTTAAATCATCTTTTCTTGTTAAATACATTTTGCTTTATTACTAGACTACATTATGTACATTTGACGAACTTTTAAAAATACATGTTAATGATTCTTGGTCATGATTATCATAATTAAACAGAGCTATAATGTAAACTATCAGCTGATACAGTACGTGAAGATTATAAGACACTGTTATTGTTATGTTATTTTGAAGAATGAAACTTGTTGACGCTATAATACAGATGTGTGAAAACAGGAGTCGCTTTTCCATTAGGCATATGTGCAAAACTTTAGTGATATTTACAAAATGTCGAAAAAACAGAAGTGCGTAATGTCAGTTTTTTTCATTGAATCACAAATGCAATGATTTGTTCATTATCGCCAGACAACATGAGAAGTCATTCCATAAACATGGTGACACACGTAAATATGGTGTTGATTTACAGATATACATTACTATTATTATTATTATTATTATTACTCCTCTATCTCATCCTAAATTAAAAAAATTATTCAGTTTCCTGGTGTGTCCTCACATACCCCACCATGTTTCTTCTAAAGGTCTTCTTCACTTGTAATGTCCATCCACATTCGTTTTTTTTTTCTCCTCATTTACATGGACTACTTGCAAAAACAGGTCTTTCCATTGCACTTTTGTATACTATACCAAATTCACAACAAAAAGCCACTGCTTGCCAGCGCAAAAACTTTTAATGGAAAAACGAAAGTTTGGGCAAAATTGTCATTTTTCCATTGGTTACATTTTTATGCACAAGTTATATTTGCGATATTTGATGGTCAATGGAAAGCAACTATTGAAACTTTACACTTTATTCAAAGACTGATACATTCTGTGGATACATAATGTTGATTTGGTTTTTGGTGTTTTGTTAGCTGTGGATGTTATTTTATGCATAACTTCCTCTGTTGTTGATATTTGGTCATTTTATTTAAAAAATAAAAAAAATAAAAAAATCAATAATAGCCCTTGAAGCAAAAAACACATGTCAACTTTGACATTGATTTCCTCAAACAGATTTATGAACAGGAGGCAGCCTGTCTCCCCAAAGTTATCGACATCTACCTGAAAAAGAAAAACACTAAAAGGTGAGCCATTAGGGTATTACAGTTGGGCTGAATGACTAATCAAAAATATTTTCAGAATTTTAAACACGGCCAAGAGAAATATCCAAAATGAGGTGCAATGTTTTACTAAAGGTCAAACGTGTCATTTCAGACTTTTATAAAGGAGCCACAGATGCCCCGCTCTATAAATCCTATTCTCCAGAAGCTCGGAAACGTTTTTGTTTGGTACAGATTAGAGTCAAAGTCACAGCATCATCATTTTTACATTTTTTTCCACTGAAAATAAAAAGCGAGAATCACGCCTCACAATCTGATCAGGGTATTTACCTAAACAATGCAAATATATTTAACAGTAACGACACAACAAAGCCGCTTATGACAGAGTCAGGCAGTAAAAGTGTAGAATGTCGTTTACTTCATGTTCAATTTCACATCGCTTCAGTCATTAACATAAGAAAGAAACCATCTGAAATTCAATAGCCATTAAACAGCTCACTGATTGGCTGACATTTTATTTACAGTGACCTTCCAACAGTGTGAAGATACGTTGAACGACACTGAACTCCAACCCCCCACCTCTGCAACATGAAGTATGTGTGTTTGATGTGCATGAACTGACTGTGGTTGTGTGTCTGTATTGAGGGTGCTGGTCGTCGCAGAGGGCCTGGAGCACCGACAGTATGGCCAGTGAGATAAGAGCCATGTACAGCCGAGAATAAAAGCTTAGTTACAGCAAAACAGTAGAAGACTGAGTGACAAAGAAGTGAGGGAGAGACAGAAGAGAGACTCAGATAAGAAAAACTGAAAATCCACAACTGACATCCAATAAACAATTTTTATGCGTTACTACATGGAAACGTTAAAGATGCACACTATATGCACAAAAGTATTTGGACACGTTGAATTCAGATATGTCTTTTCTAACAGGGGTCTGGGATACGAAACAATAATGAGAACTGTTATAATATAGTTTTATATTATGGGATAAATATCATTGAATTGGTTAGTTTGGGGTTCATTAAATCTCAAATCATCAGGAACAGGAAATCTTGCAACTATAGTCATGATGTGTCCCAAAATTTTTGTCCATATATTTTGTAAACATCAATCAGGGCTCCTACAAGTTCCTCAAGTCTGTTCGAGAACCAGCTATCTCCAGAGAGCTGTCCAAGCAGGTCCCTTCAGCCATGTTTTCAGAGGACAAACAATGCAAACTGTGCATGCACACCTGGAATGCCGCTGCTTCTCCAGGAAATGAGGAGTATCACCGTGATTTTCAAAGTGCCGTAATCGAACACAGTTATCGTGGCAATTAGAATTTAAACAGCAATACTAACCATCGAAAATTTTACCGCAGTTTCTCGTACCAGTGACCAGTAATCATTACATCCCTGTAGTGTATTTACATTCTGGTGTGTGAGGCATACCTTTATTTTGGTGGAAATGGACTGGTTCAGTGTGTCGGCTTGTTGGGGGCAAGGAGGGGCCTCTTCCTCCTCAGGTAGGTCAATCATCCCCTTCCCAAGGTAGAGAGTCACTGGACTGATCTGCACATTGAGCTGAACACAGGAAGACCTTCATGAACACAACTACAAAACCCAGCTTTTTGTCTTAGATTTTCTTCAGTGTAAAAACAGTCCAGAGTGGAGAGAAAGCACACACATTCATTTACCTTCAGCTTCAATTATGATTCACTGAACGGTAATCATGGGATTTATAGACAATGATGCTAAATGTAGACATAGTACATGCAACTGGTGGAATAATGTTAGTGCTCGGTTGACACAGACTGACTGAAGTATCTCTAAAGCCCTATTCAGACAGGATTAGTTTTACTTAGATGGGGCAAAGTCATAATTGCCAGAGATTTTAGTCCCGTCCAAATGTGCTACATCAATAATCATTAAGCTTTACACCGATCATATCGGCTATATCGGATCCGCTGATATTTGGCATTTTTTGAAATGTTCGTGATCGACCGTCATGTCATTAATCACCGATCTGATCAATGACGCTATGTGACGGACAATAAGGTTTTTTGAATCTTCACGACAGCAAAATCCATGGGTGACGCAAATAAACATGTCGGAGGTGTGGAAGTTTTTCAAAGCTATCTGCAATATATACAACACTACAGTACCTCGCTGGGGAACGTCTGCAAAAAATTAACACGACAAATTTAATCAGGCACTTGGAAAAGACACACGGAGGAGCATGTCAAGTTCAAGAAACGCAGCGAGGAGAAAAAAAAAAGAAAAACAAACTCCGAAACAGATGCTAAAGCAAACAACTTTAGACAGTGCTCGTCAGTATAGTCGGACATAAGTATATAAGTACATAAACAAATAACTTAAATATTGCTCCTCACATGATCGGATCGGTTATCGGTTTATTTAAACTCACTGATCGGTGATTGGCACAAAAATTGTGATTGTGTAAAGCCTAATAATCATTACTGCACAGTGTCAGTAAAAGATTACCATGACTTTTACCTTCTATAAAAGGGTCTGGAAAATGACCCCAGGTAATATTAATCCTATGTGAATAAACCAGTAGTCAATATGTGTGTTAATTATTCAATCATATCCTGTTTTCAAGGTTTTCACAGATTTTCAAGCATGGAGGCTCTTTAAGAAGCACTCAGTTTTCCAGCAGGTAATCAGACAAGTGCGCGTGAAACTTCATGTACCATCAGAATTGGCGAACGACAAACATCGGTGTTTCTGCTGCCACACAATTTATTTCATACAAAAAAAAATCCTCAATGTCCTATTAGACTTATTATACATATGTATGATATACAATAGGCCAGGAGAAGTGTATATATATTTTTGAGTCTTACTGCACTGGCTGAGGGGCTGCAGGCCATCCCATGACCTTGGTTCAGGAGGACAGTGTGGATGTAGATATCGTCATCAGTGTTTGTGTCGCACAGGTAGAGCTGCAACACATCTCCAATGTAACGGTCCAGGGCGCCCACTAGGGTGCGATCAGCGCACAGACTTTGGAAGGAAGCAGTAGCCTCAGCGCTCCAGCTGCCCTGTTAGAGATGATCCATCACAACACTGTTAACGGTATGGTGAGGGATGGTAACAATGCACAGGCACAGCATCTGCAGCTCAACAGCTATGAACAGATCCCTGTACATGAAGTAAACAATGCAAGTAGAGATATTAAGAGCAGAAAACAATGGCACAGTGAGTGCGTTTTTATCTTAAATCCTCATGAACAGGACATCTTACAGCTGTAGACATGATGTGTCCCATATTTTTGTCCATATAGTTTATAAATATCAATATTTCCTTAAACTTTAATGGGAGATTTTTTTCCCCTCAGTGATATGTGACCAAAGTAGATGGTTCGTTGTGGAAGACAAGTATTATTTACAGTCAGAGTAGGAAAAATATTTCAGAAATTTAGAGGAAGAATATTTAAAATCATAGTCATGGATTAAAAAAAAAAATTCATGTTGAGAGAAAAGAAACAAAAACTATCTCTGAGGTATTTTGGAAGCAAAGATAATTTAAACCAAGCCAACCAATGCAATATTTTATCCCATAATATAAAACTAAACTCTGCCAATTGTCATTATTGTTTTGTATCCAGACCCCCGTTAAAAAAGAAACGCCTGAATTCAACGTGCCCACATACTTCTGTCCATATAGTGCAAATATATAATAGAGGAAACTAGCACTACATCTGGTTCTTGGGAAAAGTGATCAGTAAAAAATATATTTCAGTAAATAATAACATACATAACATTACAGCTACACATACTGTTAAGAGTAAATTAAAGAGAAGAGCGTGCAAAGTAATAGTATCGAAAACAGAAGCTACTCCAGACCAACTCACTGAGATGGGTTGAATTTCAGCCAGTGATGCTGGAACCGCTTGTGCTGGTAGAACTGAATAACATGACCTGAGGAGAACATGATCATAAACTGTAGAGAACGTGAACATGAACAGTAGAGAACATGACCTGAGGAGAACATGAACAGTAGAGAACATGAACAGTAGAAAACATGAACATAAACTGTAGAGAACATGGCCACTGAATTGTTGGGTATTGGTGCTACTGCTCATATCATTTAATTGTGTGGGTGTTTTTCCTACTTGAGGAACTTGAGGTTGCTGGTTGGTACCACACTGATATCACCAAAGTCCACATAGTAAACCTCGACCTCACTGGGGCGGATGATCTTGTGGATCACAACCCGGTAGAACCACATTCCCCGAGGTGACACACAGCAGACCTGACCGCGCCTGATAAAACGCTGAGGGAGGCGGTAGCGCTCAGAAATCTCAGGGCAAGTGTAACATCTCCTAGAAGCAAAAATAAGGAATGGAGAGATGTTTAAAGAAGTGATATTTTGCTTTTTTAAAATGATACTCTTCATTTTTCAACATTTCCCTGTGGTCTCCATAAACTGTAAATGTTTTGCTTGGGTCTGAATTCTTCATTCATTCATTCATTCATTCATTCAACTCCACAGGTCCATCTTCAATCCTATTTCTGAGTAATGGCACCAGAAAGGTGGTTTGGAGCGCTGGCCCTTTAAATGCACATGAACAGGCTCCACCCCCTTCAGATTGTTGTGCTTTCTGACCTGTTCAACCACTTGTGTTCGTTAATACAACCAACAACTGAACATGTTAGGTTAATCTGCTCCAAGTGTGGACATATTTTCAGTTTTTACTACAACTACTGCTCCTGATAAATGTGGAACTGGAAAAATGTTGGTCTGAAGTCTGGACCTTACACATGCAAATGTCATGTTCTCTCTCATGATGTTCATAACCATTTGTGAACGTAATAAATTTAGATGGAATTCAAGTAGAAATCCACTAAATTTTTTGCCAGAATGAATGTAAAGAGTTTAGCAGGAGCTGAAGGGTTCCATTTCAAACTGTATGAACTATTAGGGTCCAAATACACAAAGAAATGAAGCACATACTCAGAAAAGTAGGTTTAATAAATATGAGCCCTTTAAAGGAAGCATCTGAACCCAGGAAATGAAAAGTTTCAGTCAACCATACATTGAAGGACTGTAGGTTAAATACAGTAGATGAAAGCCCAAATATTATCATGAAATATTTGAGGAAAAATCTTTGGGTTTAAAAAAGTGTGGCTGCATCAGACAGACAAGAAATGCAAATGATTTTTAAAATTTTTTTTTTTTTTTTTTTTTTTTTTTTTTAAAATCGCTAACCCTTTAACTGCCAACGCTGCAATATTGCTACCAGCAACATAACTGAATAAAACAGACCATAATAAGTCAAGATAAGAGTTCCAAATCTTGATACCACCTCCCACCAATAGGTGGCAAACATGTGCCCCTTCAAACCTGACAGCATTTCAGGGCATATTTCTATTCAAACTTTAGAAGAAAATCCAGTTTAAAGCCGTGGTCCTGAGCTAGTTAAGTAAGGCTAATTTAGTTTGGATGAATAAGGACAGATGTGGCTACTCTGTTGCTTGGATAAAAAGCCACTAAAACGTAGTGCACTTTACTTTCTACTAAAGTTAAAGTTAATTTATTTTAAGTATAAAACGATAAAAACCAAAAACACAAAGAAAACTTCCTTGTAAATATGTTCAAAAATTTAAAAAAAAAATTTTTTTAAATGTAAAAATTACTTACTCGAATATGGCCATCACCCAGTGACATCACAATATGCTAATTAAATGAGCACATTTCTTCCCATCATAAACTTTGGGTCATACCCAGTATTTTTCTCATTTATAGTACAACTATCTGTAACCACTTCCAAGATACAGCTTTTTGAAATCTTGATACCAAAATTGATTTTAAAAATGTAATAAAAAAAATCCTCTGGCGCCTAGAGTTGTTAATGTTAATAATAATAATAATAATAATAATAATAATAATAATAATAATAATAAGTTGCTACTAGTCTGTCCATCACCTAATCTCAATCATCATGTCTTCCATGGCTTGTGCTTCGTCACTGATGATGAAGCGAATGAAGAACTGTCCGGGCGACTCCACCATTTCCACCAGAACGTCCGTCAACTCTCGGGCGCGGTGCTGTGTCGGCGGTTTTAGACGTTGATTCCGCAGAGCATCCGGGGGCACAGCGGTGCTGCTTACTATCTGAACAGTGAGGCAGGTCTCTGAAATCTAAAGGCACATGTGGACAACAGTCATCAGAGCATGTCCTACCCCACCCAGGCCCAAACAAACAGTGGTACTGCTTAGTGAGGTGAGCTTAATGTCTTTGTCTGTTGGCACAAGAGATTTCAAGAGGTGTAAAAGAAAAATACTGAGTAGTTTTCCAGTTCTGCTCCGACAATGAAATGACAAAAAACAATGCCCCTGTACATCAGCGTCATGTTCTATCAAAAACTAATCTACAGTCGAATGTGTGAGGTTGTCAGGTTCTGTCTCTATGTTCCAGTTCTGTAGTCTGGATGTTTGGATCCATTATGTTGGTCTATAAACATACGTTCCACTACATTTTCAGTTTCAACAGTTTAAGACAGTTTGAGACCGTCCTCACAGATTAGTTTTGGTCAAATATTAGAATGAAACGCACGTTTTTTACTTCTGGAGTTGTGGAAGTCAGAGTTGTGTTAAACTCCTCATCTTCTCTGGTCTCATCTTCATTTCCTTCCACTTCTTCCCAGGGAGATGCTCCACCACTGAAGTAATGACTGGTAAATGGCAGCTTCACGTCGTCAGCTGAAACCCTGAACCCCTCAGCTGGATCTGCAACACACACGCACACAGGACGTAGGCTTTTGTTGGGTTTCTGTGTGTTTTTGTGCTCATTTTATTGTGTTTGTGATTTTCAATGGGTTTTGTTCTGCCTTTGTGTGTCTTGTTGCTTCTGTGTGTTTTTGTTGTGTTTTGAGTTTGTGTATTTTTGTTGTGTTTCTCTGTAATTTTGTGGTACTTTGTTGTGTTTTATTGTTTCTCTATGTTTTGTTCTGTTTTTGTTTCATTTTGTTTCCGTGCTGTATCCATTTTTGTTACATTTGCTTTTGTTGTGTTTGTGTGTTTTGTTGTCTTTCCATGTACTTGTGCTTTGTTTGTATTTGTTGTGTTTTATGCGCATTCACTCCTATAAAGATGTACGAAATCCTCTCACCATTTCTTTGTCAGAATTTGTCAGTGACTGTCAGTGTTGTCACACCTGACTGGGCGTCGTCTTCATCTTTTATGTTCGTGATGATCCACTGGTGTCCGTCTTCAGTCTCTGTTTGCTTCAGGTGGAAGACATCGGTCAAGGCGCCGACCAGTTCGGTGACGTTGACGAAGCCGATCTCCTGGAGCGGCAGATCTTCACCAAACTGATTCTGACAAGCAGAAAATGACACAATATGAGAGATTCAAGCAAAGTTTGCCAAACTAGTACCTGGAATTATTTTGAACTTACCTTATACACAGCAGGAAGGTCATGCACCGATAAACCTCCTCTGAACTGACTTACAACCTGCAAAGAATCAGGAGCATTTGAGCATCTATTACAAAGCCTGAAAGATGTTTCCAACTCCAACATTTACTCAAGCATCTGGTGTGAAATCAAAACCAACTCTCACCTTCTCCAGTTTATCTTTCAGCTCCTGACTGATGATTCCAGCTACTCCGTTCTGCTGGATTTGTTGGCGAAGCTCCTCCTCCAGCTGAAAGTTAATTCGACTTAGACTCAACTATTCCATTGTTCATAATGTATAATAATAAAAAAAACCTTATAATCAACCAGCCCCTGTGACCAAAAGTCTTAGTTGTTACATAAAGTTATATTTTCTGTTAAAGCTGCGTATGACTTTTGTTATCATTTTTTCATCAAATTTGTAAAACGTGTCATAGCCTAAGTATCACAAATCTGTCCATGATTACGCACCTGAATCTGTTCCCTCATGCTGAACAGTTTCAAAGTTGTGGTGCAATTATTGTATTTCCATTAGGTAAATTTTTATGCACAAGTTATATTTGCGATATTTGAGGATCAATGAAAAAGCGACAACTGTTATTAAAAAGGGAAAACTACCAAACACTGCACATACACCAATAACAGTTCTGTGCAGTAGTCTGGTTTTTGCATTTCATGATATTAAGTCTGTGTTTGGAGTTGTGCACAAACCTTAAGAACTCGTTCGTGGAAGAGCTGACCCTCCTGACAGGCCTCTGGCTCTGCTTCTGCTTCCTGCTTCTTCTCAGATATCTCTGGGTTGCATTTGGCGGCTGTTGGCTCTTTATGAATTGAGTCCAAACATCTGTTGGTGGTGGGTTGACGGGGAGGACTGTGATTCACTGGGACTTTGGCTGAAGCAGAGGACAAAAAAGTTTTTCATAACTGGTACAAAACCTAAAAAGAACACGACAAACAGACTGAAAATTACACACTATGTGGACACGTTGAATTCAGGTGTGTCTTTTCTAACACGGGTCTGGAATATAAAATAGTAATTAAAAATGTCATAATATTGCTGATGTATTACTTGACTATTGGTGTTTAGATCTAAAATCTGCATGGGCATCTTATAGCTGTAGTCATGATGTGTCCCAATACTTTTGTCCTTATAGTTTATAAACATCATTATTTCCTTAAAGGCATAGTGGGAGATCTTTTTTTGGAACATTTTTACCATATTCCTTGAAAACCTCTTCACAATCCCATTGTACCCACTGAAATAGAATGTTCGCAAAAAAAAAAAGAAAAGTTTTAGTCCAGTCTAGAGGGTGTAACCAGAGGAAAACTCTGACCAATCATTTTACTGATC
>JAQQZY010000020.1:8717124-8741649 GCA_030068375.1 Ostorhinchus rueppellii | reverse complement strand
GGAGAAAACCCACGCAGACACGGGGAGAACATGCAAACTCCACACAGAAAGGTCCCAAGGTCCTACCCAGGAATTGAACCCAGGACCTTCTTGCTGTGAGGCACGAGTGCACCACCATGTCGCCTATCCATCCTATCCTTTCTAATCTATCCTTTAAAAAAATGTAAATAACATGAAGAACTTTGAAAAAACTGAAATGCATTTTTTTTAAAAAGTGCAATTTTAACAATATTCTGTGTCGGTTTATCATTTATAAATGTGCATGACAGCGTACAGATCACAGTGGATCTACAAACACACAGAACATTTAGAAACAGGCAGAATATTATTAAAATTACACCTCAGGCTCTTAAGACATTTCAGGTTGTTCATATTTGTTCAGGTTTTTCCACTTTTATTGTGAAAGAATAGCTTACAAATGTAAACACTTTCACAGTAAAACAAAGAGAAGACTGAGTTTTCATTATTTATAGGTTATGATAGTATTTTACTGGTTCTGATCCACTTCAGATGGAATTTGTCTGAATGTGGAACCGAAACTAAACTTATTCTAATGTCCTTGATTGATAATATTCACAGTGTAATATTTGCATTTCACAAATTCACCCCATGAGTCAGATTGGACCCTTTGGTGGGCCGCATGTTTGACACCTGTGGTCTAATATAAAACAATAAAACGAATATCCTACGACTAAATGATCCATTTTTCTGCTAATATGTAACTCGTTAATGGATTTATGATCAAATCTGCCTAAATTTTGTCTATAAACACATTTGACAAACACAAAACTCCAGGGAACAAGAGTCTGAAGATGCACAAGCATGAAACAGTAGAATTTATTTTCAGTTCACAGTGCATACATCGTGTGCAGTTTTATCAAGTTACTCGTCAACAGCACGTTAGATTGACCTCAGTTGTTTTCTCTGCGATGAGAACATGCAAGTGAGCACAGAATCAGAAATACCAAACCAACCAGCGAATCACCAGCACGATTACAAGAGATCTGAAAAAAAAAAAAAAAAAAAAAAAGAGGCTTCGTGGAACTCGTCTTACAGGCTCTTACGACACCGAAGAATACGACCCATTTGAAAACACAAAAGAAGAAGTGAATGTCTTTAAAGGTGTCCCTGGGTTTATTGGATGTACCTCAGTAGAAGTGGATGCATATCCTCCGTCAACATAAACGTACTTATTCTCGCAGTTTCAGGACAATCCCACACTGAACAGCTTTGGAAAGAATTATTCAAACCTTTAAATCTGGAAAAGAAACATTTCCTGTGTCTTCGTATGCGTCTAAGAACAGTCCGTTTGTCTTAAATAAGTACTTCCAAAGCTGCACTCACTGAAAACTTAACACTGCTTTGTTCTGAGTACCAGAATTTGACCCTATGTAAATGGTACAGTATGTGGACAAAAGTATTTGGACACCTTATATTCAGGTGCTTCTTATATAACAGGGGTCTGGAATACAAAACAAAACAAAACAAAACAAAAAAAAGTATATTATAATAGTTTTTTTTAATGATGGGATACATATTGGTTTGGATTGGTTAGTTTGGGTTAAACTGTTTGAATTATGTTTTTTTTTTTTCATTTCTCTTAAAATTTTGTTGTTTTTTTTCCATCCATGACTCTGATTTTAAATGTTTTAAAATTCCCCAGAGATGGTTTTACTTAACATTTATTTATTTTCATCCATGACTGATTTTTAAATGCTTTACCTCCAAATTTCTAAAATATCTTTCATGCTTTGACTGTAAATAATCATTTTCTACCACAATTAAAAATCTACTTTCTTCCCATCTCCCATTAAACTTAAAAGAAATGTTGATATTTATAAATTAGTCATAGAAAAATGTATTACACCATCAAAAACAGTGGTTCTCCAATCCAGTCCTAACTCCTGTGTGTGTCATGTGACTAAAACAGACACAAAAGAAAACATGGAATGAATAAAAGCACTGTTTTTGTCAGTACAATGACATAGATACTGATGGAAGAACTGAAGTGATTTTCTTTTTTTATGAAGAAAACCTGCAAAATGGATAGATATCAGCTCTGAAATTAAACTACTATGAGCTATTTTTGTTGTTATTATTATATTTGTCTAAACAAATGCACCTTTAGTTGGCCAAGGCATGAAAATGAACAAGAAACTGAAGAAAACAAGGGTGGAATAATTATTTTTTCCTTGACTCCATATGGACATAAATATTAGGACACATGGCTACACTGTAACATGTCCCGTTCATGTTAATTTGAAATAAAAGCATCAATATTTATCATAATATGAAACTACATTCTGACACGAGTCATTATAGTTTCATATCCCAGACTCCTGTTAGAAAACAAACACCTGAATTCAACGTGTCCACATACTTTTGTCCATATAGAGTAAACTGACTGTAAGTTAATATCAATATTTCCTTCAAGTTTAATGGGAGATGTGAAGAAAGTAGATCAGGGGTGTCAACACTGACCCGCAGGATGAATTTACAAAATTAAAAAATTGCATTGACATTAGATATTCCAATTTGCCAAGAGTGTCAAATTGCATGATGAAAATATTTACATTTAGAAACTAAACTATTGTCAAAATGTGAATATCCTGAACAATTATGAACATTTTTAAGAAAAAAAAGTCAATTTTTAGCAAAATACTACATTCACAGCGATCTGTCCATTGTGTTCATGTTATTGTTGCTGAAACTTTACTTATTTTTCTTAAGAAATGTCAGACTGTATATGGCAGTTCAGGTTATTCATATATTCACACTGCAAAAAAGGGACATCTAAAAACAAAATAAAAACACTAAATCTGAGGAAAAAGGTCTTCAAAACAAGTGAAATATCTGTCCATGCAGAAAGGGAATTTCACTTGACAGCATTTTTTGAATTCAGATTGTTTAACCTAGAAATAAACCCGTCTACAGATGGATGAACACTTAAGATAAGAAATTAACTCCAAAAACAAGATCAGTGTTCTAACACTTCCAAATCTAAGTTTTCATATCTTGGTAAGAACCAAATAATTTGCAGTGCACGATAAAACAAAGTGAAAAATTTGGATTATTATGGAAAGGTTATTATGTGTAGTATTTTACTGGTCTCCCCTTGACCCGAGTGAAGATAAAACAGGTTCAGAAAATGAAAGAATGAATGAATTTTTCTGGTCCCACTTGAGATCCCATTGAACTGAATGAACTCCTGAACTAAAATGAGTTTGACACCCCTGAAACAGATGGTTAGAAAATCATTTACAGTCAGAGCATTTTAGAAATTTAGAGGTGGAACATTTAAAATCATGGTTATCGATTAAAAAAACAAAACTAAACAAAAATCAATGTTGAGAGAAATGAAATAAAAACCATCTGAGGCAAATATAATCATTTAAACCAACCAGTGCAGTGATATTTATCCCATAATATAGAGCTATATTTTGATCATGTCTATCTTTTTAATCTATTTCTGTATTTTACTTTGTTATTGTTTATTTATTTATTTTCTGTTCAGCACTTTGGTCCTTTGTGGTTGGTTTAAAGTGCTGGATTGGATTGGATGTGATCTGTCATTAATGCGTCCCGATACTTTTGTCCACATAGTTTGACCAACAGTTTTGGGCCATTGAAATGCGAACCCTCTGACCTTTAATTTTGTTCTTCATCCTTCATGAACCCAAGCAGAGTTCCTAAAGCTTTACACTTCCACCCTCAGCAGGTTCTTCTGCCGTAAACCTCGACGGTCGTGTTTCGACGCAAAGGCAGACGACTGAGATCGACAAGAGCCGAAGCAGAAGAAAGTGTCCGATCATAGCAGACCCTGTGTTATTTCCATCACGGAAGAGCTAAATACTGAAAAAAAAAAAAAAGCATAGAAATCATACAACAAACACAGGTACATGCATGCAGATCCAACTTGAAGCATGGATGAGTGTAGTACCAGGTACGAGCGAGCGCCAGTCTGGGCTGATTTTAAATGCTTCAGGACGTCTACGGCTACATGGGACATTGTTAATATTCTCTACATATTCTTTTGTTGAAAAATAAAATCTAAAACATTCAAATATTAGGTGTCATTTATACAACATACAACACCGGTCATATATTATGTAAAATATACTCAAGCCAGCAAAAATACACGTCTATTCAGTTGAAAATAAGTTCTCATCCATATGAAATTAACTAGAGAAACTCCTCTGAGAAATGGTTTTTTTTTTTCTTTTAAATGAAATCGTCTCAGTTCAAGTTATTAAAAAAAAAAGTAGAGAGGAAGAAAAGAAGAAAAAGAGCACAAACTATACAAGAAATCGCCAAACAGTACAATCGAATCAAGTACCTAATTTACAAAAAAAAAAAAAAAAAGACAAATAAGTTGAAGTAATGCTGTTAAATGCAGACGGGAAGATTCCCATCGAGTGAAGAAAAGAGAGAACGCGGAGTTAAAAAAAAAAAAAAAAAACAGCTACAGAAACAAAACTACCTTAAGTTTATTTCAGGTCAGTCGCTCGGGACCAAATAGGCTTTTAAAGTTGATTTTCTTATAAATACCCAAATCCCTCCATTTCCTCTAATACTGTACCTTGTTGCGATCATACTGAATGTACTCTTTAAGGCACACGACCATAACACACACACACACTTCATTAGTCCGTTACATTTATCTAGGTATTTGTTCCTTACAGCAGTGATTCTCAGCTGGTGGGTGGTGACCCTAAAGTGGGTCCCAAACCTGTTTTCAGTGGGTGGTGGGCAAAAAAATAATGTTAACCTCATAAAACAGTTTGTATCAGATTTGCTACACCGGGCTCTGAGACCTCGATCTTATCAACAAGATCGATATTGGCCTTAAAAACCTGTTCTATGTGACCCAATGCCTGTTTACTGCCCCCTGGTGGCAGTATTTCTTGTCCTTTTTCAATATGGCTGCTATTGTTCAATTATCCACACACTTTGTGCAGGAAGGTCTTTGGTAATTTTCAAAAAGTTACATTAAGAAGAACACTTATAGTAGTCGCTTTTCCATTGGACATCTGCGCAAAACTTTACTCATATTTACTAAATGTAAAAAAAACCAAAAGTGCATAATGCCGGTTTTTCCATTAAATAAAAAATGTGATGATTTGTTTATTTATCATTGCGAAATGACACTAAAACTCATTCCATAAACATGGTGAGGAACATAAATATGGTGTTTATTTACAGATATATTCATTATTATTTTTATTATATATTACTCTCCTATTCTGTAGTAAATCAAAATATTATTCCGTTTCCTGGTGTGTCCACACATACCGCACCATGTTTGATTTAAAACTCTTCACTTGTTGTAACATTTGTGTTTTTTGTTCACGTGATTCCAGGTGCAGATAAAGGTCTTTCCATTGCAGTTTTGTGTGATGTAGTAATTTTTCTACACCTGAAAAAGCACCTCTTGCCAGCGCAAAGTAAGAGTTCTGGTGAAATTCTCATTTTTCCATTAAATTAAATAAAATGTTTTATGTGCAAGTTATATTTGTGCAATTTGAGAGCCAATGGAAAAGTGACTACTGTTATTTTTTTCTTTTTTTTTTTTTTTTAATAAGTACTTTGTGTACTGAAAGGATGCATAGTTATTAACTGATTCTTTATAGAACAGTTAAATTGTGTTAAAAACGTCTGTATCAAATTTGATACTGCAGGTGCATACAGTACTTTGTCATATATTTTTGCATCACTTTTGACACAAATAGTAATATCATTTATAAATAAAATAATATTACTAAATGGTTTGGGTGGATATTATTAAAAGAACTAATAAATATCTGAATTCCAAACAAATGGTGCCAGGTGCAACAAGCTCCGCCCCTAACATGTATTTCACCCACTATAAGTAAATGGGAAGATTAAAAAAATCATAAAAACTTTGACCTACTTTTTCGAAAATGTAACCACATGTATTCTGGGTCACTGGTAATCTATAAACCCAGTTTGGTCGGAATTCAACCAACAGTTTTGCTGCTAAAATGAAAACAAACTAAAGCAGAAATTATTCCCCTTGCCTAATGCCTAAAAAAAGGTGAATTTTGTGGTCAGTTTTTGATGCGTCAAAGCCCCGCCCATTCACACTCCCTAACAGTAGGGGGCAGTAATGCAAACACTTTAGAGGATAAAAGAAAACGCACGAGTTTCCGTTCTTATCATGTTTAAATTCAGGTCTGACTCGGACTAAATCCACTGTAGTTTTACCTCCATCAGACCAAAACCTCAGAAATTAAAAGTGCATTCAGTCACTTATTCAAGAATAAACGCACTTTTAATTTTTAATTGAGTGCACTTTTTAGCTTTGGTTCAAATGGACCTAATTTAACATTAAAGGGGATATTTCCATATTTATCGTCGCCCCCTGCTGGTCGGTTTGGTTAATCCATAAACTGCTCTTCTGGGTTTTCATACTGTGATATTCTGGATTATCTCTGGGTCAAAACACACCGTCTGTTTATTAAATACATTTGAGAAGTGGAACTGTTGTGGGTCGTGTCGTGTCATTTATGGGTGATAGTGGGACCTGAACCCAGACCAGCTGAGAGCCACTGCCTCAGGGACACACATGGCTTACTCCCATTAGAAGTTCATTTGCAATTTGATTTTCAAGTAGAGTAACGGGTTAAAAATATGACCTTTTTTTTTGGATGATATTCAATGTTTGCATAGTAAAATAAGTTTTTAAAGTGTTTTACAATGAAAAAGGCCAGAACAGAGATGGTCCTGGGCTCTTTTGGAATTACTAGGACTGATTCCTGGGCTTTTAGACGCACGCCAAAGACTTTATGAGCAAATCGTTAACGCAGAGCAGCACTCAAAAAGTGGAGGAATAGCTGCTATTAAACTGCCACACCGACTGGCGTCTGGCGTAAATCAGAAGAACAACGAACCATAAATGTAATAATCCCAACACAAGCACATGAAAAAGCTTTTCTTCTCTTTTTTTTCCCGGGGTTTTTGCGGCGGTGCAGAGAATGATGGGAACCACAGTCTCTGGACACGGCGTTCTCTCCACAGGAGAGTCTGTTCTAGGAATCCTCGAGTCTGTGCGTGTGACGTCCGTGCAGGTCTTCGCTCTGCAGAACCGTATTGCTTCATTACCGTACAATCATCCAACACTGCATCACTTTACAGTTTATGACTCGGACGCAGAGGAGACGCCACTGCTTTAAAGAGTGAAGAAAGGAAGACGGACGCCTTATATGTCGACAAATGTCATGAACAGAGCAGCCAGCCGCGGATTTATCCACAGACATGTTCCACTTTTTACCTGTGGGAAATACAGCGTGTCCATGAAGTCTGTTTACGATTTAAAAGCCTATGGGTTCTGGTAGTGTTATATGTATAACAGAGGTTTGTATTATTAGTACTAACACACACAGTAGTGGTACATCCACTGGCAGTACTTTTATTTAGAGCAGTAGTATTAACTGTTATGGACATGTAGGCCCAACCCCAAGTCACCCCTTGGCCCCTCCCCCGAACTCTTGGTACTACCCTTTAACACAGTTGCAGGGGTAGTGGTTGATGAAATGGTCCAATCCTTCCAGACCTGTGACATCATCAGCGGTCATCGATGTCACGATAAACAGACGCGACAACTTCGTTTTTTTAAAGTATTCTCCATGTCGTCAGCAGCTGTAACCGTCTGTTCCGTGGGCTTTGGTCATCTTTTTGCAGTTATGAACCATAAATTTCTTGATTTTGGTGTACATATGTGTAATGACAATAAAGATCTATTCTATTCTAAACCACACAAATGCGATCTATAACACACAGTAAACGGTCCATCAAATAATTAAGTTATTTCTGAAGAAAATACATACATTTGTGTTTCTTTCATCACTGTTGTACTTATTGGCTGTTTATCTCCTTCTTGCCAATGATTTGAACAGAATTATGGGATATTTCTCCAACTTCTCCATTTGTAGTGTGGTCCTGAAACATCTCAGTTTCCAGGACCAAACAGCCCTCCCACTTTGACTCATCGAGAATTGGGACACCCCTAATCCTTCAGGTTGAACACACAAAATGAAGGGGTTGGGCTAAAGGGGAGGGGCCAAGGGATGAATTGCGAACGGGCCTTTGTCTAGCTGTTAGTAATTATACAAACACCAGCTGTTGTAGTCTTTACCCTTCGGCTAACTTATGTTTTAAATTGAAAACAAGTGGAATATTTTACGATCAAAGGTCTATGAGGCCAAAATGTTTACATAAACCTGAACACATACTGGGTTATCCATGAGGTGAAAAACCATACTGGATGACAACTATTGTGTTTTGAGTACTTTGGGCTGCATTCATTCATGGTTAACTTTGACCTGCTAACACTAGAGCAGCTTTGGAACGCATAACAAAGGTCAAATAAGGCAATAAAACCTTCAATATCTACTACTCATTTTGTATTAAAGGAGTCATATTCTGCTTTTATAAATGGAATTCTTCATTTTAAACATGTCCCTGTGGTCTCCATAAATTGTAAATGCTCTGTTTAGGTCTGAATTCTTCATTCATTCAACTCCACAGGTCCATGTTCAACCCTATTTCTGAGGAATGACACCAGAAAGGTGGTTTGGAGCGCTGGCCCTTTAAATGTACATGAGTCACTTCAGGCCCCGCCCCCTCCAGGTTGTTGGCTGTGCTGCTCTGTCCTGTTCAACCAACAACTGAACATTTTAGGTAATGGGCTGAAAGTTTGGACATATTTTCAGTTTTTACTCCAACCACTGCTGCTGATAAACATCTACACTGACAAAAATCACTTGTTCCATTGGCAGATTTTTTAAATTATTTTTTTTTTACTTCATTCAACAATTTTTTGTTCAGTTCAAGCTTTTTTTTTTTTTTTAATTTAATTCAGTATTTTTTTTTTTTTTGCTTAATTCAAGGGGTTTTTTTTTGCTTAATTCCAGCAAAATAAAAAATCTGCCAATAGAACAAGTGAAAATTTTCTTGGTCAGATTTGTTGAAATCAGACTTCCTTGAACTATTGTCTATAAATCCGTTCTTCTATCTCACTGACAAGTTCCTCTTTAGGTGATTCTGTCTTGTTTTATGTGTGATGAGATATTTGGTCTAGAAAGGAGACAAATACACTTGGTCAGATTTAGATTTTTTCCAGTAAATGTGGAACTGGAGAAATGTTGGTCTGAAGTCTGGACCTTATATGTGCAAAATGTGGGGACGGAACTAGTTATAAAACGTAAGAAATTAAGCAGGAATTCAAACAGGTTGTAGAAATCCATTCGATTTTTACCCAAATGAATCTAAAGATAGTTTAGCAGCAGCTGGAGGGTTCAGATTGAAGCTGTCTGAACTATTAGGGTCCAAATACACAAAGAACTGAAGCACAGACTAAGAAAAGTGGGTTTAATAAATATGAAATCTTCAAATTCCATAGTTTTGTTTGTTCATTTGCTTTTCTAATAAACAGACTTCGTGGACACCCTGGATTCCAAACCACATGAATAAATCAGTCCTAAACCAACATGAGGCTGTGGATCGGTGGAAGGTTTGAGTGAGCATGCTGCTTTACCTTTAACGCTCACCTCGGCTGCATCTACGACCGGCCGCTGACACTGAAACGTCCACCACGAGGAGCTGAGAAACGAGACGATGCATTCGGATTCACTTCCCTTCAGAGTCACTAAAAGAATCCTGAGGAAAACCAGGACGAGGGGGTTAGTTTCTACATGCACGTCCTGTTTTCTGGAATGCATTTCAAAAGCTTAAAGCACGTCATATATTATCAACAACTCGATCAATGCAGGAAAAAAAAACGCAGCGTTGTTTGCATTTCAGATCAGCGTACCTGTAACGGCGGCATCTACAGTTAAGACACCTTAGTATCAAACACTAATCACATGTCCGGTTAAGGCATGGTGACGACAAAAATCATATTACACAGTGTAGAATGAGTTTCAAAGGCCCAAGAGGACGTCGTGTTTGAGGAATCGCTTTGCAGTTTTTGCGACCGAGCATTAATAGTTAATCTAAAAAAAAAAAAAAGTGCAAATTAAATGTGTTCATGTGAAATGCATTGAACACGGCGAATACGAGACGGACACGACGGCGTAACGAGGAGATGTGGTCCCTTCTTAATCCTGACTGAGTCCATTTCCGCTGCACGTCGGCTACGTCTGTTTCCATTATTTGTGGGTTTTTACTGGCTTCACTGTTGCATTATTACAAATGTTACGAGAAAGAAAACATACTAAACTATATGAGAGTACCAGTGTTGTTAAGACATTCAGACAGATACTGTGAGAGCTGCAGTCGGCCCTCGGAGAAAAACAAACCTTTTATGTCATTTCTGTTTAAGGTTCTAAATTCACCCTTTATTTGATTTACTTCAAATTCTGCTCGAGGAGAGTTTAAGTGTCCTTTTTTTTTTTTTACCACATGAACACTAATTCCACGAAAATTGCTTCCATAAATCAGCTTCTGTTGGAAACAACTTGAGGTATTCTGTCAGATGTTTTTAATTTGTTTAAGAAAATAAAGGTTTTAGAGCTGAGTTCAAAACAAAAATGACTTAAAAAGTCTTAAAGCCCTGCATTGCACCAATTCCTCTGTTCCTGTTTTCTGCTCTGGAGGCGGTGGCTCTTCATTTATGGCCACTTAATGACATCAAATCTGTTGGAACGCTTCCTGATGGCTAAAAAAAAAAACAGGCTCCAGAGCAGGGGTGTCAAAGTCAGTTTAGTTCAGGGGCCACATCCTCCAACAGGATCTGAAGTGGATCAGACCAGCAAAATAAGAACATAAGAATGTAGAAATAAGGTTAAATACAAACTTTACTATGGAAGAGGATTAGGGCCACAGCGAAAAAAGTAAAATTAAGTTCCAACATACATTTTTCTATGATTACTCTGAGATTAAAGTCAGAATTCTGAGGAAAAAAAGACAGAATTCAAACTTTTTTCTCAGAATTTTGACTTCGAAAAATATTTAAATCAGTCAGAATTCAGAGATTAAAGTAAGAATTTTGTCTTTTTTCTCATAATAATAATAATAATAATAATATATTGAACGTTAACTATTCTTTTTTCCCCAGTGGTCCTAATCCTCTTCCATACTTTTCTTTTACAGTGAAAATAGTAAAATTACATTCTAAAAATGTTTACATCTAGAAAAAATCCTGAATAACATGAACAACCTGAAATTTCTTAAGAAAAATAAGTGCAATTTTACGTATATTCTGCCTGAGCTTCTTTTTTTGCACATGTACATTATAACCTACAGATCACAGCAGATCTACAAATACACAAAACATTTATAACAGGCAGAATTTTGGTCCAATGACACTGACTTCCATTCAGATGTTTCAGGTTATTCATATTTGTTGAAGTTATTCCTATTTTTTGCAAAAGGATAGTTTATAGATGGAAGCATATTTATGTAATTTTTCTTTCTTTTTCTTTTCTTTTTTTTTTTTTTACACAAAGAGAAAAATGATCCTTATTGTCATTACTTATGACAGTATTTCAAAGGTCAGATCCACTTGAGACTGAACTGGGTCGAATGTTTAACCTGAGCTAAAGTCATTAACATATTCACTGTCATTCTTGCACTTTTTAAATCCATCCCATGGGCCGCAGCGGACCCCTTGGTGGCCTGGTTTTGGCCCAGGGGCCGTCTGTTGGACACCCCCGCTCTAGACCGTTGTTTCCTCTGAGACTCGGTCCAAGAACAGAACCTCAGTGAATGACTTTGAGAGGAACCCGTTCCTCTGTCCAGACGCCGCTGGAGCCTGCTCGTCCGTGTCACTCGTCGGAGGCTTTGCTCTGGACCTGGCGGCTGTTGTTGACGTGAACTTGTGAGAGCTGGAGGCCGGTTTGGAGGCCGGAGCCCAGGCAACACATGGACTCAATCTCCTCCAGGAGGCCCTGATCTGGGACCCCGGCAGCCCCAGAGCTTTTCCCCTGACCCAGACACAGGCTGAGCCCCAGGAGACCCTCTTTGGACACCTCCTTCTCCCACGGGACCTGCATAGCTGAGTGACTGTTCCTGGATGGGCCCCCCCTGCCCCCCTCGCTGCCCTGCCTGTGCAGAGCCTTCTCCTGGTACTGCCTCACCGTCTCCTTGGAGAGCACCTTCCTCCTCAGGATGCTGGTGGACGCAGTCTGGTTGGAGGCCTGAGGAGGTTCGGCGCCGGTCTGGGGGTCTGACACGGTCCGAGTCCGGCCCGTGGGCACAGGGGAGGGGTTCGGCTGAGACGCGGACGCCGGGGACAGAGTGGGAGACGGCGGGGGGGTAACTCTGCGGGACATTAAGGGCGAGTAGGAGAAGCGGTTTGTGAAGTGTCGCCCTGCAGGTGGAGGCGGCGGGGGGTCGTAACTGGGTCGCTGGGGGAGGGACTGGAACTTGAGGGCGTCACTGTTCTTCTGTGGGACAGTGACAGGGGGTGGGGGTGCGGTGACGGGCACTGGGGGAGTTGCCGCTGGTTTCTTCAGGCTGCTCTTGGTGGGCTGGCGGCGGGGGGACGGCGGCAGGTGTTTGCCGTGGACGGCGCTGTCATCTTGGCCCATGTTCCACCCGCTCTGGTCCCCGCCCCCACCCCCCCCACCACTGTCATCTGTGGCTTTACACTCACTGGAAGGTGTGGGCTTGATCTGGGTGACATGAACAGGAAAACAGCATTAGATGAACCCAGAAGGAGGCGGAAGGTTTGGATTCAGAGGAAACGGGTTTCACTGAAAAACCCGATTCAGAAAAACTGTGGAATAATGACATACACAATGTGGACAAAAGTATGTGGACACGTTGAATTCAGTTGTTTGTTTTCTAACAGGGGTCTGGGATCCAAAACAATAATGATTAATGTCAGAATATAGTTTTATATTATGGGATAAATGTCATTGGTTAGTTTGGGTTAAATTATTATCTTTGTTTCCAAAATGCCTCAAGGATGGTTTTTACTGAATTTCTCTCAACATTATTATTATTATTATTATTATCCATGACAATGATTTTAAATATTCTACCTCTAAATTTCTAAAAATAAATATTTATAATTTTCTACTACAACTAACCATCTACTTTCTTCGCATCTCCCATTAAACGTTAAGGAAATATTGATGCTTATAAACTATATGGACATAAATTTTGGGACACTTCATGTCTACAGCTGTAAGATGTCCTGTTTATGAAGATTTGAGATAAAAACATCAATATTTATCTCAATAAAAAATTATATTCTGACATTAGTCATTGTTGTTTTGTATCCCAGACCTCTGTTAAAAAAGAAACACCTGAATTCAACGTGTCCACATTCTTTTGTCCATATAGTGCACATCATGTGTGATTTTAATCTTGTCTAAAGTTAAAATTCAGTCACAGATTACCGCCACTATTTAAGCAAACATGAAGATGCTGTGATAAAACGAGGCTTTTGTGATTAAGCATCTCTGATTTGGAAAATTATGTGTTTCTCCTTGTTCATTCATTCATTCATTCAGATAAACAAATATAAACAGAAGGAAATGTCATTGCATTAAACTCACTCCTGTAGAAATATAACAGAATAAAACAGACTGTAAAATATAAAGCATGTAAAATATATAGAATATGAGCATGTATTTCATCTATTTCTCATGTCATGATACTGAATAGAAACACATTCACTAGAAGAATGAAGTTAATCATCAGAAAAGCAGAAGCTGATGGATGATCAGATTAATGCAAGACAGAAACACTTCAAGTTTTTTTGTTTTTTTTTTAATCTTTCAACAGTTTTCTGTGGGTCATGGTCTTAGAAAATCCAAATAGCAATAGGTTTTGCTTATTCAGTTCATAAATGAAACAGACATGAGGGTAATTTATACATAATCAGTGGTTCCAAGGTAAGGCTATAATTAATATAACCCTTAAAATATACATTAGAACTCAAATTGAAGACCCTGGTGTTAGTTGAACCTATAAACATGTTGTATGTGTTTAGCTAAGTCCACCCTATAAATATTTCATCAGACTTTATTTTGGTGATTTCAGTACTTTTAGCACCAGGTTTTCAATTACAGTGGCAACAAATAATCTAAGTTGGAGGTTTTTTTCCCAGTTATTATCGATAATCAGAGTAGTTTTCTCACTAAATTTCTCATTCTCTGGTTGAAAAATGTCTTTTCTTTTCTCTTCAGTGACATTGAACCCAACACCTTTGGGTCACTGAAGACAATAAGATGGTCTTTGGGAAGCACTGACCACCTTTGTTAGGTTTTTTCTTTTTCTTTTTAAACATTTTTCTGACACTTTATAGCAAAAAGTTCATTGATGAATTGAGAAAATCAGTCATTAAATTGTTATTTGTAACACTATGTTATCTCTATGAGGATAGTTCTTAAAAACACTAATGTTAAACACTATAATGGACACTGAAACACAATGTAAAATGAAATTTAAGTGGATTTGCTGTTGACTGAGCAACGCTAATAGAAAAATAGAACAGTTTATACATTTATAGAAGCTGAAATCTTTTCTATAAATCCAGCTTTGATCATAATATCAAAAAAATATACTGAAATTAAATGAAAAACTGAACAAAACAGTTCCTACAAATGACACTAAAGTGACTTATTTAGTCTTAGTGACTAAATAATATATAAACCAAACTATAACGTTTAATATAAGCCTAAACTGAGCTCAGAGACTAAACAGACTTAAGGTCAAATGAGAATAGAAACTGGTGAAAACATCCAAACTCTGTCCTGTTTGACATCTCTGATCTCTGACTGATCTGATGCTCTGGTGTCTCTCCTTCATACCGGGGTTGTGTAGTCCAGATCCTCCATGGACCTGAAGAAGTCCAGGCTCTTGGCGGCGCTGAGTTTTCCCTGCTCCACCGTGGTGGTGTTCAGCGAGTCCAGGATCTCCTCCAACAGGTTCATCTGGCCGGTGCTGGACGAGTCCATGTCCAGGTCCAGCGAGTACGAGTCGTCGCTGTCCTCGATGTTGGAGGGGACGTCTCCGCTGTCCTCTGACGAGATCCTGCAAAACAAAACAAACAAACAAAAAAAAAAAAAGAGTCAAAGAGAGTTAAAGCTAACGTCAAGGTCGAAAATCTATTTATGAACCCATAAAAACAGTCACTGGTAACCAAAAAAAATCTACTGATCTATGATGTTTAAGAACTTCTGTTCAAATAATTCTATCTATACATGTACATAATTCATGTAAAATAACAGACTAAGCCACAAACTGAACCAAAAAAACCCAAAAAAACTGAAAATGTGCAATGAAATTTAGAAAAATAAACAAAATATGGAACAAAATAAACAAAAACATATAAAATACCAAGTAAAATTAATAAAAATGAACAAAATAAGGTTGTAAAACCTATGGATATAGATTTGCTTTTACGTTCAGTTGTTAATTTCTTTCTGTTTTCTGTTTCTGACATAATTTAGCTCAACTTTAATGTGAGGTTTTCTGAACGTCTACATGATCAGTAAATTAAATACAGGAAAACACATGATTTTCACTGAAAAAATGCAAAATGCTGAGGATAACATTGTAATAAATGGAGATAAATCACATAAGAAAGGTTCAACAGAGGAATAGAATTCATCTGGGAAGTGCCACAAAAGCAGCACTGGGTCTTTAAGGGTTAAAAGTGAATGACAACTCTTCTATTAACTAATGCCATTACTTGATATTTCCACATGGGGGCAGTATTATCATAAGCTTCAGAAACTGCATGGAGAGGCACTTTTCACCATGTCAACTTTATTGAACCATGCAACTAAAGTAATGAAATCCTGACTTGCATAACACTCAGAGGCAAATCAACATAAAACTGACAAAACTCCCATAATCCTTCACCACAACAGGTCAGAACACTCGGAGTGCGTACTTGCTGGCGCTGTCCAGCTCATCATCATCCAAGCCGTAGCCATGATCTCGAAGGCCCATGCTCATGGGAGACTTGTTGAAGTTCTGCTGTTGGTGAGAAACGCAGAGTTAGACACTGAGAATAAAATGATCAAACCTTAAAGTGGGCTCAGGGGCAGCAGCTTTAAGACACGAGCCTCTGGGTAATCATTAAGCGCAGACATTACATTGTATTTGTGCTCGCTGCCATATGTAAACTACAACTGGGGACCTGACAAAAAGATGCAGGTCTGTTTCTGGTGGGTCCTGTAATAAGACAGCGGTACTCGCTTGTTTTAATGAGCCAGGACCCAAAGGGAGGGGGAGGGCTGAGAGAGACAGAGGGAGGAGGAGGAGGGGGGGGGGTTAAATTTGTCAAATTTGGGTCTAGGGATAAAAATCTTTAAGATCCCCTGCAGTATTTTCTCAAACTCAGCATAATGTGTGAAGTACGAGGCCCGCGCCAACTTAAGATATGGGTTAACACATTAGTCATGTTCCTAACGACACCGATGCATGTGATGGTATTTGTCACCGTGGCGTTGGGAATGATCGGTGTGTGCTGTACTTGTCTGACACAGTGGGTTTTAATAAGCCACCTGTGTACCATGTTTAATGGGCGGGTTAAAGAAGAGACAGAAACTTTACAGAGCAGGGCAGGACTCTCCCCATGGGAGCCTGAATCTGCCCCGGGCCACTTATTAACATGCCTTCCACTACAACGCACATGTTCCCCCTCTGCCTGTGTGTGTGTGTGTGTGTGTGTGTGTGTGTGTGTGTGCATGTTGACTTGTATTAACACCATCTTTCACTTTCTCATTAACAGCCGTTTCATTCCACCCATTTGCTTCCTTACATATTGATATTCGTCTTCTTGCAAATCACTGATCTTCTTCTGCTTCTTGTATGTTATTAGATTAGATTAGATTCAACTGTACTGTCGTTATTCCACATGTGCAGGTACAAGGTAACGAAAAGCACAAGTGCAATCATTACACAGTACGTACAGAAATATACAGGTAGGATAATGTGTGCAGAGTTCTTCAGTTCACACAAACAGAAGGACTGGAGGAGGTGACGCAACATCAATATACAGAAAAAATGAGATTAGACCATTGAAAGTCATCGGAAACAATGGTTATGTAATCCAGTCCTAACTCCTGTCTGTCATGTGACTAAAACAGACCAAAAAGAAAGCATGGGATGTCTAAACCCTGTGTACTTACCGCATCAGTAGCCATTTTTAAAAACAGGTTAACTTTGATCTCTGTATGGTATGGCCCTGTCCCCTGTTGTTGTTTTGATTCGCATGTTTGTAGATTTAACTGTTCATAATGTGTATATGGGAAGGATCAGAAACGATTTGATTTGTGTTATGTACGGTATAACCTTCCATTCATGTCGCTCCAGCCTCTTACTTCATATTTGCATTTACCCCGTTTATATAAAAAACTCAATAAAGATATCAAAAAAAAAAACCAAAAAAAAACAGGTTAAAAACGTGCCTTTTTTCAACAGTGTTCTATTGAGTTGTGTGTGCATATGATTGTTTAATTGCAATTACACTCTTTTTCATGTTTTTTAAATGTTATATACCTGTTGTGAAGCACTTTGAGTCTGTCTTGTGCATGAAATGTGCTTTATAAATAAAGTTGCATTGAATTAAAAACACTGTTTTTGTCAGTACAATGTCATAGCTATATGTAGATGTAAGAACTGAAGTGATTTTGGTTTTTATCAACAAAATCATGTTAAATGGATCGATATCAGCTCTGAAATTCCACTACTATGAGCCATTTTTGTTGTTATTAAATTTGTTCAAACAAAGGGACTGACTTTTAGTTGGACCAGGCATTAAAATGAACAAGAAACTGAAGAAAACAAGGGGTGGGCTAATCATTTGAGGACTTATATATTCCTAAAATTAACCATGATATTACACTTCAGGATGTACAGTATGAAACATTTAGCTGGAAAAACTAAACTCTGATGCGTCCCTATGACATTTTTGTCCATTTGAGACCATTTTACCTCTTCCTCTGGCATCATTTTGGCCACATTATTACAGTGTTATGTAACTTTTTTTTTTGCTACAAAGTCTGTCTCAGCGTTTAGAATTCTAATTTTAATTTTTTTTTAACAAATCATCAAAACACTGTGGATAAAAATGTCCAATTCTAAAATATTTTTGTCCCAAATCAGTCCAGAGGGTGGCACATTTGAAACAAGAGTGGTCTAATAATTCTTTCTGTGACAGTATGCTTGTATTTGTAAGTTTTTTGGGGTAGTATAACGCTTTTCCCCCTAAGTTTGATTTCACCCAGTCTACATGCTTCTCTGTAAACTCACTTTGCCACATTATCAAAGCTCAGCACAGAGGAAAAGGCCCTTTACAGCCATAAAAGGGAGCGGAGCGTTTAAGAACGGAAGACAGCGGTGCGTTTGTGTGTCAGTGTTGTGGTTTTTGCGGTGGGAAAAGTGAGGATCGCAAAGGTGAAGAACAGTCAGAAGATAAAAAGTCAAGCCTGAACACAAGGAAGAAGGAAAAAAAAACAAAACAAGAAGTGAAAGAATGAAAAAAAAAAGGATGGAAGGAAGGAAATTTGGTGAAGTGAGGAAAGATTCCTCAAAAAGCCCCAAAGAATGATGGGAATGAGGGGGAGGGGGTCAGTATTGGAACGGTGAACCAAGCCGGTCTTGATTAGTCGACGCAGTGCCAGCCAGACAGGCGGAATGTAACGTGTGGCTGGCCTGGCCTCATTTAGGGCTTGTGTTCGGCCGGTGGAGGACGCACACACACACATGCACACACACATGTACACACACAGTCACATACACACCCTATTACAAAATAACACAAAGAGTTAAAGTGCCATTTTGTCCATAAAAGTCAGTGGAGGAGATGTGTGCAGTAGCCACTTAAGCCTCTCAGCCATCGGGCTAAACACGAACACATGTGGCGCCGCTGCTGATTGGCCGACCCGCTCCCCTTCCATGGTAGCTTGGAGCCATAATGAAAGAGATTTCAGAGGGGCTCGGGCCTGGGATCCCTAAACAGCCTTTAATGGATTCCTGTGTCAGGGCAGTAAATCTGGGGCCGGGCCGACGTGCCGGGCAGCCAAACCGGGCCGGCGGAGCGGAGATGCACCTGTGAGACACTGGGGAAGGTGGGCTTTGGACGGGAATATTCCACAGAAACGCTACAACGCTGGCGCTGTCTGGTCATAAAGCATGAGGTTATTTAGACCAGGGGCCACGTTCAGGGGCCCGGGATGATCTGAACTGGGCCGGAGCAGGGAAATAACAACACAATAATGAATAAATAATGACAACAACAAAGTTCTGTCTTGGTTTTGGAGTGAAAAAAGTAAAATTATATGATGAAAATGTTTATATTTACAAACTATCCTTTAAAAAATATGAACAACATAAACAACCTGAAATGTATTAAGAAAAATAAGTGCTGTTTGACCCATATTCTGCCTCAGTTTATCATTTATACATGTGGATCACAACTTAAAGATCACAGGGGATCTAGAAATACACAAAAGATTTAGTCACAGGCAGAATATTGGTCCAATTGCACTTATTTCTATTATGACAGGGGTGTCAAACATGCGGCCCGCAGGCCAAAGCCGAGCCCCAAAAGGATCCAATTTGTGAAATGCAAAAACTACACTGACGATATTAACAATCATTTGAGTTCAGGCTCCACATTCAGTCCAGTAAAACATGATGACAATAACCTATAAATAATGACGACTACATTTCCTTCAGTTTGTTTTAGTGTAAAAAAAAAAAAAAGAAAAAAAAAAAGTAAAATTACATGACAATTTTTACATTTACAAAAATATCCTTCCATAAAAAATGTGAATAACCTAAACAAATTTAAACAACCTGAAATGTCTAAATACAGGGGGTTGAACTCCTTAAAGTTCAGGGGTCACATCCAGCCCAATATGAGCTCAAATGGACCGAACCAGTACAACAAAACCAGTGAAAACACAAAACCAGTGAAAACAGTCCTGTTACATCATGTTTACATCAACACACTATCCTTTACAAAATATGAACAACCTGACATTTCTGAAGTAAAATAAGTGCATTTTAACAATATTCTGCCTTAGTTTATCAGTGACATGTGCATTATAGCGTACAGATCACAATGGATCAAATACAAACACAAGAAATATTTAATAACAGACAGAATATTATTAAAATAGCACTTAACTTCTTTTAAAACATCTCAGGTTGTTCATGATTGTATAGATTAATCATATTTTTGTAATTTTCTGTCATGGTATTTTTTTTTATTTATTTTTTTTTTTTACACTAAAACAAAGTCAAAGGTTTGGTCGTTATTTATTAGTTGTTATGTCATTATGACTCCGCCCCCTGAAGGGGAGGCAAGGGGTACTGATTTTGGTTCAGTTTGTTTATTTGTTTGTTTACACTTTAGCAGCAAAACTACTGGTTAAACTCATACCAACCTGGGTTTATACACTGCCAGTGATCCAGAATAGATGCGATTACATTTTGGGAAAAATAGGTTAAAGTTCCAAGTTTTGATGAATTCTTTTAATCTTTTTTTTTCCTTCTTCATTTCCTGAAAATGGGTGAAAATTCACATGTCTGTAGCTGCAAAACTATTGGTTGAATTCATACCAAATTGAGTTTTTAGATTTCCAGTAACTCAGAGTACATGTGATTATATTTTGGGAAAAGTAGGTCAAAGTTCAAATTTGAACCCTTTCCTGCATATTGGTCACTACAGTGGACAGCTGTTCAAAGATGTCTTATATTCATGGGCTTCGTTGTTTTAATTGCATATCAGCCAACACAGTGGACACTTCTAAAGCATTGGACATATAGACAGATAGATAACGTATAGTAATGTGGTTTAGTGTAAATCAATTGCTAATTTTTATTAGACTGTAATATTACAGCTTTTTTAAACAAAAAGTAGTGGTTTTTAACATATTATCTCCATGAAGAGAATAACTAGTGTTAGAATATGTTAAAATGTGAGAAAACGTGTCATCAGCAGCATTAAAAATAGTTTTCCATGGCATTTTCTGATATTAGGATGTAAATGCATGTTCCTTTGCTTCAAAAATTAAATGCATGGTGGATATTTTTGTGACTCTTTAAAAAAAAACAACAACCCTCAATTACATAGTTTTTTCTTGCCTAAAGAGGAATAAAAACACTCAGGAACAATATCTTGACTAAGGTTCTCATAATTCATACATGAAAGGGTTAATGAACTTTAAAAAAAAAAAAAAAATGTTCCTCCCATTTACTTTTAATGGTTGAAATTTCACGTCTGTAAAAACATGAATTTTGTTTCAATTCACTTCAAACTTGTCACATATATAGAGGTGGCTGATACGCTGACACCAGCACACGCATAGACTGATGACATCAGCTGGATCGATGCTAAAATCACCTCCCGTACATGTGAGGGGCGGGGCTTGCTGGGCCTGGAACCACTCGTTCGACTTTAGATGGAACCGGTCCTGAACTAAAAGGATTTGACACCACTGACTGTTAAGATCTTCAGTGTGATTTTTGCTTTTCCAAAGGGACCAGATGGGACCCTTTGGACCGGATCGGACCAGTTTAGGGTTAGGGGCCGTATGTTTGACACCTCTGCTTCAGACTGTTCATCTGTGCAACAGGGCTGTGTTTATGCGAGCAGGGCCTCCCCCTCCCTCTCTCTCTCTCTCTCTCTCTCTCTCTCTCTGTGAGCCTAGGTGTTTATTAAAGCAAGGTGAACCCAAACACAACCAGACCTGGGTCATGAAGTCCAGCCCTCTGATCTCTGTTACAGCTTTGGTGCCGTCTACCTAAAAGGAAGTTCCATAGGGAGCAGTAAATGGATGGTACCTCACTTCACGGCTTTATCAATTTGTCATTCCCTCTCTTCACTGCGACCCTTCAGCGCAGCAGTTAAGATTCAACTATTTACAACAACCCAGCATTTTACGATAGAAGTGCCAAATTTGGCTCCGAGGTCAGTTCATACATTGCTTTTTTTCCTCCCCCCCATCCCCCTCCTCTCTCTCTCTCCGTCTTTCTCAAACTGGCAAACATATTGCATTCATTTTACTGGAAATGTGAGCCGCGAAGTACTTTGTTATGATATTACTGTTCTTTAAGAGCTGTCAAAGCCCACAAAGCGGTTACATGTGAGATCTGAAATTAGATGTACTGTATGTCAATGTAAAATAAATCAACAAAACACTTATGCTGGCAGACTTCTATTTCTCGACATCGGCAATGAGATATTTTTCAAGCAGAGCAAAACAGTTTCCGTGTTAAATCGGTGACAGCTCTGCCACCGTCCCATGGCTCCTCAGGCCTGACAGGACAGTGGAAAAGCAGGAAATAGCAGAACAACAGATTATCATACCGCTTCCTTCATTAGCTTCTTGCTGTCGGCTAATGGGAAGCTGAAAGGTGAAGAATGATACACGGCTTTCCCCTCCACGGCTTCCTGTCTGGCGTTTTCTCCCTCCATCACTCTGCCGCCGCTGACAGATGTCACTGTTTGTGTCTGTCTAAGTCTCCACCGCGTCGCCACAAGTGACTGAACAGAAACGCCGAGACGGAGGGAGCCAAGGAGTCACAGGCAGATAGGGAACAGGAGGAACAGGAGTCAGGGAAATAATAAAAACGGTCAGGTTATTTTAGTCAAACTCGCTCAAACCGGCGTTTTGGAAGATTGAGAGAAGACTTCTGCCCTTCGTAAAGAAAGGAGAAGACCTGATGTTGTGCCGCAAACTCTGTTTTTTAGTCTTTTAGAGGGATGTACTGGAATATTATCTTAGTTGAGCTGATTTGTCTCAAGCTTTGAGGTAAAAAAAAAAAAAAAACTAAAAGAAAAACAATAAAAAGCAAGAAATCTATTAAATCTGGACCCATCAGCGCTCATTAATCACAGAAAAAGTAACAAAATACAATAAACTGCTTTGTTTTTGTTAGTGGTGTTAAATTATGGAACCAATTGAAGGATAAATTGAAATTGTGCAGCTCATTGTTTACTTTTTTAAAAAGCTTTAACCTGTGAAACACTTAAGGGTTATGAAAGTACAATGATTCTAAGTGACTGAAGAAACTGAATGCAGATTAATTTTGGTTAATGTTT
This sequence comes from Ostorhinchus rueppellii, assembly GCA_030068375.1. NCBI lineage: Eukaryota > Metazoa > Chordata > Actinopteri > Kurtiformes > Apogonidae > Ostorhinchus > Ostorhinchus rueppellii. The sequence continues at coordinate 8,718,611 of JAQQZY010000020.1, read as the reverse complement.
TATTTTTCTGCAACGTCAGATATGGAGTTGGAGGAAGGATGGGAGTAGGAGAAGCAGAAATAAGCCTCAGCTTCTTCCTTTGTCAGTTACAAATTGTGCTAATTTTTATATGTTTTATATGTAATGGAAATAAAAAAAATATTCATTCATTCATTCATTAGATTTAACATCAATGTACGTATGTATTTGGGAAAAGACAGAAAGAGGCCATAGCTCATCGAGTCCTGCCTCTTCCTTACATTCAGTGTCAAATTCTCAACCTAATAAATGTCCTTCAACAGCTATCACGTTAAAATAGATCAAAATAAATAACGATGTGAATAACTTTCAACATTGTGCAACCATTCTACCAAAAAAATATAACAAATTGAAAACTAAACTATGCAGGGTAGAACATGTAAACCCCAAACTTCATATAAACTCATCAAAAATACATCAAATTACACATGTTTTTTTGTTTGTATGAGTGTTAACATTTGTAACAGTATATACTCACATGACTTTAAAGTGTCATAAAGTTCATGTGGACGGCTGGAAAAATGAAGTTATAAAGTTATTTTAAGCCATAAAGACCCACTGTAGTGGGACTTCTGTGGTGTTTCCCAAATGATTTTGTATCTATTTTTTAAAAACTTTTTTTAAGTGATTTCTCACCATTTATTCTAATATTATCCTCATTATTTTGATTCTTCAGTGAAAATCTGGTGTTTTGCTATATTTAATATACAGATAAGGGTTGATGTCCATAAAAGTTCAAATTTAAGTTGAATATTGTGGAGAAAAAATAACTTTTTCAGTGAAATATATCATTCATTTATCATCTATCCTGCCAATGACACTTTGCACTTTAAACTCGACTAAGTCTTTGAAAAAGCAAATGAAAACCTTCTTGTTTAGACAGATTTTAGTTTGGGGGTGGGGGTGTCACCATGTGCTTTTATGTTTTTATGTCTGTATTTGTCAGTATGTTTTTATACTTGTGTATTTATCTGTGTGTTCTGTTCCCTGTGCTTTCTACTAGTTCTGATTTTATTGTAAAATATTTTGTGAAACCTTTCTGCATATAGTGCTTTATAAATAAACTTTATTATTATTAATAACATAAACTAAGTGTCTCCATTCACGGTCATTGATTCAACTCTGTGGGTTTTGGAACAATGTTTACAAAGTGGCTTCATAATTTTGAAAAATTTAGATTTTTGCTTTTTTTTTTTTTATAATACTGAAAATGTGCCTTTCCTTCTAATGGTCCATATTTGGATGGTTTATAACATGTAAATGTTTACAGATATAAATATAGTTACTACTCATCACTGATAGTCATATATGGACTAAATTTGGGTCTACAGTGGTACCTCTACTTATGAAAATAATCCGTTCCAGAAGTAGTTTCCTAAGTAGATAATTTCATTAGTAGAGACGTGTTTTCCATGTAAATGCCCTAATCCGTTCCAAGCCCCCCAAAATTTCACTTTTATTTTGAAGCT
>JAQQZY010000020.1:8704313-8716547 GCA_030068375.1 Ostorhinchus rueppellii | reverse complement strand
TTGATAAACTATGAAGTTATTTATGTTTTCTTGTTTTCATGACAGGTGGAAGAATACATTTGTTAAACACTGTATGTGATCAATGTTTGACCTTGACGATCAATAAAACTAGAAAATCTGTCTATCTGATATAACTCATCAGTTTTAATTCCTGTGGTTATGAGGCGAAAAGTCATCACCGTCATTTTCGTAGCTGTAAATGGAGAAACAAACTTTCCCCTCCTCTTCCCTTCCTTTGCTGCATGACCAGTTATGCGGAACAACTACGCCTCTCTGTGACAGGGCCAAACGCTAGCAGACTTTAATAGCCAGTCTTACATTATACATTTCATATGGTATTTCTGAGTGGGCACTGATCTCACAGCTTGGCAGTGAATGTAAAGAGAGATGCCGGTAAAATGCAAACAAACCTTGGGGAGAGACACAGCCTTTGCAGAAGTACAGCCAAGACTGTGTCTCCCTGTTTAAGAGCTGCTCACTCCAAACAGAGGGGGAGAAAAGAAAAAAAAAAAAGTGTTTGAGGCAAGATGCACTGCTGGGCTGTCCAACTGGCTGTTGCTGAAAGCCCACTTCCTTTTCACTTAAAACAGGAGCCATATAAAAGAAGGAAAATGTGCATTATGCTCATTCTGTTGGACTAAACTAAACTCATCCAGTAAAATCACCAGGTGTCTTTCTGTGAATGAGTGCGCTGCAGTACTTTGAAGGTGCCAGGAGATGGCACTTTGGTTTCAGCAAGGAGGCCAAGGGTTTTTTTTCCCCTCTGAAGTGTGTGTGTGTGTGTGTGTGTGTGTGTCTAAATAAAGTGGAGACTACAAACACATAGGAGTCATGTAAACACACAGCAGCACACACAGAGATGGACACCGCTGCTGTGTGTAAAGTTCACTTCAGTGTCTTAACAATGAGCCTGATTTATCCACAATATGAATCCAGCCACAAATATTTGAGCTCCTTTCAATTTAAAACCACATTAAAAACTCTGCAGAGTGCAGGCACTGAAATCTATGGTGAGAATAGGAGCTTATTGAGAAAACACTGCATATTGTGCATGTTATTGCAATTTTTTTTTTTTGTATTTTTGTATTTACTTCATTTATTTTGTTCATGGCTCTGTCTGTTTTTAACTCCCTTCTTAAAACCCATTTTTTCTCCTTGGCTTTTGAAACCATGTAAGATGTTTTAAACGTATTATTCTTATTCAGCTGTTTTATTTGGTATTGGTTTAATTGTTCTTATGTTTAATTTGTTGTTGTTTTTAATTGTACAGATTTGATCTTTTTATTCTATTTCTGTATTTGTTCCGGTTATTGTTTATTTATTTACTTTCTGTCTGGACAACAGTTTGGTCCATTGGGGTTGTTTTAAAGTGCTTTACAAATAAAGCTGGACTGTATTGGATTGGTTGGTTGTGCTTTTCATCAGCAAACATCAAGTGAACAAACGTGCACACCCAAGCTCGAAAAGGAGCAGGATGAAGAAAACCTTATATTTCCTGCCCCCTTCTAAACACTAACAGCCTTAATGGTTCGCTCTACACAACTAGTTACTGTATAAAGTCAGACAAACCAAACTAAACACATCTAAAGATAAAACAAAATGAAAACAAAACCAAGTGCAAAACTGCAGGAAGTTCAAAACGTAGATAAATATACCTGATGAAATGATGCAAAAGCATTAGTCCAGACCAAAACAAGTAAATAAATGTGTCACAAAATGCAAAATATCAAAACTTTTTCAATCATAAACACGACACCATGCACGTATGAGGAATCCTGCGTTCAAACAGATCTGTGTGAACATGTTTGATGGTCGTACATGGTGAAAACACGTCACAGCTCATGTGTAGCGTGTGCGCATGAGCTGAACATGTCCGTCATATTTGTGGCTAAACTGTGACATCTGTAAGTTTGGTTTCAGTTTCTGCAGATATGACAGTTCAGCCCAAACTATGACTCCTGCAGTTCTGCTCTGACAAGAACTACCTGCACCCTCTACACACGACTGCGAACGTGTGTGGTTTTTTTTATCACAGATTTTATTATGTGCCTATTTATTTTTATCCTGACTATCTGATTCTGTCTATAAGTGTTTTATCTGCGTGCGTTGTCATTTGGCTTTGCAGCACAGGTACGATGGAACATTTGAATGGCACTGTTCTCATGTGCAACATCTTTAAGATTGAAACATTCTTCACTGTCAGTTCAATAGATGCACTTCAGATACTGTTTCTCTCACTTTATTAAATATCATGCATTAAAAAAAAGCAGGTAAAAACACTATAAGAATAAATAAGCGGCATAAAGAATAAACTAACTTCACTTCAACTTCAGAGCGTATTTATTTGTAGATATTTATTATAAGACACTGTGCTTTTGTCTTTTAATTGCTCTTAAACAGCTTATACCTTATGACTTTTATTCCGATTATTTTATTATTTATTTATTTTTACTTTATTGCCATTTCCATAAATGACAGGTAATGAACAGAACATAAGACTGCCTTGAGAGGAGCTTTCACCTTAAATAAATATATGGATGAGATTTTATCATATAATAAGAAGGGGAAAAACACTGCAGCCTTTTATGTATATATCTTTCATTCATAAAAATAGACATTCCTCTTGATTACAGTATAGAGATAAATGTACATTCCTATCATATATATTCCTACATTGTCCACATTTAGACATACATATTACAGTTATGATGAAACCTATAAATATACCATCATATCTCCACTTTGGATTACAATGTTATAATCTTTGATACTTGTCCTCTGACAGATCTCTGCATATGTACGTGGATGTCACCTTATCATAAAACCACAGTCGCAGAAAAAAAAATATTATTCCACTCCTTTTTTTTTCTTCAGTTTCTTGTCCATTTTAATGCCTGGTCCAACTAAGGGTCCATTTGTTTGGACAAATATAATAATAACAACAAAAATAGATCATAGTAGTTTAATTTCAGAGCTGATATCTATCCATTGAACATGTTTTCTTGATAAAAACTAAAATCACTTCAGTTCTTTAATCATTATCTATGTCATTGTACTGACAAAAACACTGCTTTTACACATTCCATGTTTTCTTTTCTGTCTGTTTTAGTCACATGACACACACAGGAGGTAGGACTGGATTGTATAACCTTTGTTTTTGGTGATTTCTGGTGGTCTCATAACTTTTTCCGTGACTACAGAAGCAGGGAAAAGGGTTTGGGATTGATTTGAGATGTGGTAAATACCTCCTATCAGTGGTGAAAGTAACTAAGTACTGCACAGTCCATGTACTAGTAATAATACTAATAATACATATACTAATACTCCTTTATATTTTATTGGGAAAAACTATACTTTTGTTCTACATGAAGACTTTCTGCAATAAAGAACATGATATGACAACATTAGATTAGATTAGATCAGATTAAATTAGACTAGACTAGATTAGATTAAAATAGTTTATATTAGGCTACATTATATTAGGCTATATTAGATTAGATTAGCTCAGATTAAATTAGATTAGATTAGGCTACATTAGATTAGATCAGATTAAATTAGATTACATTAGGCTACATTAGATTAGGCTATATTAGATTAGATTAGATCAGATTAAACTAGATTATATTAGGCTACATTAGATTCGATTAGATCAGATTAAATTAGATTAGATTAGGCTACATTAGATTAGGCTATATTAGACTAGATTAGATCAAATCAAATTAGATTAGATTAAGATACATTAGATTAGGTTCATATTAGATTAGATCAGATCAAATTAGATTATATTATATTAGGATACATTAGATGATGCTATATTCGATTAGATTAGATCAGATTTTATATCATTTAATTGATTCCTCGGGCAGAGCTCTCAGGATATTAATTAACCTATAAAGACCCAGTGCTATTTTTGTATCAGTTCCCAAATTATTTTTTTCTTATTTTCTTATTTTTCTACTTCCTCTTGTCTTGCTGATTCATGAAAATACATTTGGTAAATACTTCCCATCAGTACCAGTAAGGTAACTAAGTACATGTGCAGTACATGTACTTATTAATAACACATACACTAACCCTCTTTAACATTTTACAGGTTAAAAAAGCTGCACTTTTTGCTCTAGATGAAGACTTGTTTTTGAAGACTTTTGATGGTCTAATCACATTTTCCGTAACTGTATCTTATCTGACAAATAAAGAAGGTGAATCTGAGCACACACACACACACACACACACACACACACACACACTGAACTGTTGTGGTGTTTGTGACTTTGTTCCTGTGTTTTTCATGTGTCCTCCCCCCCTCCCCTCCACCCCGGTGTCCTCCGGCCTGGCGCCTCTCCTGCCTCACCCGGTGAAGAGTCCAGCGCCTGGGGCTGAGCCGACCACAAGCCTGCTGGCTGTCATTGTCCATAACGCCGTCCCCACCTCCACTCTCCTCCGCTCTCTTAACAGCTGTCACTCTGCTGCCTCCGTCCTGGGGCGAACTGCTAAACGCATGCATGTTCCTACACATACTGTACAACAACTACGGCTCTGTATTCACTCACACACTCAAAACAAACAAGCGCAAACGGCCACACGCATCAGCGGAATCTAAAAAACCTTCAAGCGAGCCTCGACAGCAGACGTGGCACCGGCGCATAAGCCCATACAGAAGCCAGAACAATGGGTTTTGTTTGTTGTATCAGACAACAAGTCAGCGGTCCAATTCAGTCTTGTTTTTGTCAAACGAAAGGATTACTCCTACATTCTTAATCAACAAGCTCACCAAACACCACAAAATCACCCACATCGCTGGATACCGCTGAAATATGTATGCATATGACAGCAGCACTTTCACTTTGGTACATGTGTTGGCTGATCAAATAGAATATGAATTTCATAACTGTGATTATTTTGCTATGACTAATTAAAGGAGCTACTCCAGGATCATTCATTTCATTTCAAGGACAGACATGGAGGGGTTTGCTTAAAAAAAAAAAAAAATGATGAATGATAAAAATGTATCAGTTTTTTTTCCCCTCACAGAGAAGTTTGGTATGTCTTTAATCAGATCACATTTTGGAGCCTGTGATTACTAAATGTTTCGGAATTAATCTTGCAGGTGAACAAGCTTTTCTAAGATGACTTGGGAAAAGGAAAAGATGTGAGGAAAGGGCACGGAGTGATGGTGCAGCCAAGAAAACTACACAAAGAAAAGGAAAAAAAAAAAACAGGAAAAAAGATGTCACTCATGTTATTTTTGATTAAGGAACAATCCAAGTGGACAGGTTTCTTTGGCCTTTTCATAATCAATAGTCCTGCTTTCATGTTTTTTTCACCTTGGGATAAATAAGCTCGAGACAAAATAATTAAAAATCAGAAATTTGAGATGGTTTTTTTTTTTTAATTTCGTGTTCTAAATCGGACTCGGGTTTGTCTCAAATAGGACGAGGACAAGCTGGGCTGTGTGAGCAGAGTGTGTGTGGGCGTTAAGGGGAAGGGGAAGGCATGAGAATAAAGGTACTTCTTAAAATCCGCATTTTAACTTAACCTTTATTTAACCAGGTTAGTCCCACCGAGATCAATTTCTCGTGCATGGAACACCTGGTCAAGACAGCTGTGGGCAGAACAACACTATGAAGATTTCATAGGAGGCAACCTCAGGAAGGAAACCGAAAGGTGAGAGACAGGCGGAGATAAGACGAGCAAAAACAATAGATACGCTGTGTTTTCCTCCAATTTAGTGTAAATGAAATGTAAACATGAAGCCGCCCGAGCAGCCACTGCCAAAGAAATAAATATGGGGTGTGAAAACTCCCAATTTCAATGACTTCCTTGTTGTTTTTTTTACTACTTTTTCATCATGAACAAACACGATTTTGCATGGAGAAAAGCACAAAAAACAAAAAAAAAAAGTGAGGTTTTAACTCGTACATGAGGATAAAATGGTTGGATTATACAAAAAAACACCGAAAACTGATGAAATGTCCTTGTTTTACAGGCGTTTCACCCACTCACAGGTTACATCCTTACATTTACTCCTCAGTTTTAGGTTTAGAAGTAGTTTCAGTTGACAGAAAAAGAAAAGTGCTGGGATTTCACACGTATCCGAGCTTTTTAACATGGAATCTGCTTTGAAAGTAAATGCAACTGTAATCAGTTAAAGCAGAAACGATGCGATTAAACTAAAGCTGCTGATCACAACGGTCCAAATGCTCATACTGTAAAACATCTCCATTTAGTAGAACAGACGACCGCAGAAAGAACTGGGTGAAGGAGGTTTGGAAAAATGGCAGGATTACATAACCTGTAAGGCAAATTTGGAAAGTAATAAGAGTAAACATTGTGTTGTTTGTCTAAACGGTGCGATCTTTGTAACCCCTTCTTCTGTTTTTTGTATCTGTGAGAAAAGAAAAAAAAAACTTTCCTAAATAAAGAGTTTAAAAAAAAAAAAAAAAGTTCTTACTGATCGTATCCTGGTTAAATAAAATTAAATAAAAAATAAAAGATCTGAATATATTCTTATATGTAGAAAACCACCCCAGCGTTTCTCCTCAGTGTCGATAATTCTGGTTGATTTGTCAAAAAACAGTCAGAAAAGTAGTATCTGCAGAGGAGCTTTAAAAACAGAACAAACTGTTTCTATCTGTGGACCATCAGGACACTCAACTCCAACTCCAACAAACTAACTTTTCTGTACTTTTAACTAAATATGAGCTACATTTGCGATATCATCACTTATTCCAGTTCAATCAGCCTTTTACTTTTTACTTAATGTAACTCGGCTTCTGTAAGACAGGACAGCTGTTTTCTTTTCATTTATTTCTTCCACTTGGCGCGTGTTTTTATCTTTGTTTTGACTGTAATGCACTTCTCAGTATTTGCTATTCCAGTTTATTTGTATAGGTGACAATAAAACGACAATAAAAGCCCTTATAGCTTCTCTCTGAGCTAAAGGACGTGGTTCGATCCAATGAGAGAAGTGTAAATAAATCAGAAAACACTCAAATTCAAGAAGCTGGAATAGGAGATTTTAGATTTTTTTTCTTTAACCTCCACACCTTGGTCCTCTTTAGGGGACAATTTCACAGCTTTACTTCACAAAATGATGCCCACGACAAAGCAGATTCAATAGATAATCTGAAAAAAGTGGAACATCACATTCTTTTCAATCAAGACAATTATTTAACGTTAAAAAAAAAAAAAAAAAAAAATTTCACTCTCTTGGGTATCGGGAGGTTAAAAAACATGATCAAAACATTTGGTGATTAATTTAGTGGTCGGTTTCTAATTGAATACTTGAATAATACGTTAATCGCGGCAGCCTTGTTGGACTAAAACACCATCCAGATTCCGAAACGCCTTCAGAATTCTGACCCCTGTTAAATCCATCTATTAGAAAAACAATCAAAACAGAACCAATTATAGTGACTAACGTTAATTCCACTACGTTATTGAATTAATTAAATCATGACTCATTACTGTTTTAATAGGGGGAGCTGGTAATGTGTGACCTTTTACATTTGCACGGTGACCTTCCCATCACCGGGGGCAACAGACTGACGCACCACGGTTAGGAAGTAAGAATGTAACCAAGAACACCAAGACGTGATGGACTGTAAATACGGACACAAACACACCCAGAACCAGCACTCCAGGACACACCAGCCCGTGGCCTGCATGTCCCTCCCCCAAACTTGGTCTCCGGGGACCCGTTACCGTGGCGATGAACGGGCAGGGACAGGGATGTCAGTGTGTGTGTGTGTATATTCAGAATACGTGGGCACATCAATTACATGTTAACTGTTTTGTGAGTGTTCGCTGGGGGAGGGCGTCCGAGGAGGCCTTTAGAAAAGCCCTAATTGCCGTTCTTCTCCTCTCCCTGGCCGTCACACCTTCCAGTGCGCTAAGACTTTCCAGCCTCATCACACACACAGACAACACAACGCTAATTAGACACAGCACAACCTCTCCTAATCACACTCTCACATGTCTGTGACCAAAATGTCAGTTTATGCACGCAGCCTTGTGGATTTCTTTTCTTATTTTCAGTCAGAAGTCCGGTCATTTTAGCACTTCAGAGTATGAAAAGTACCGGCTCCAGCTGCGAGTACAGACGGGGGGCTTCCTTTCAGTATCTGACACTTTTCCAGCTCGTTACACCCAATAATATAAGATAAATGTATTTGTATTTACCCCAGGATGAACCTAATGATGACCTCAGATACAGTAAATGCAAAAAAAAAAAAAAAAAAAAAGATACTTTTGTTCTGAGCCATCCAATAATTAATGAATTTTTAATCGAATATTGGGTCCAAAAATAGGATCCAAATATGGACATTAAATCTACCTAGGTGAAAACATGTGTAAATGGTCTGTTATAGACTCTAAATACAGACACTGGGTTAAATGTGTCGATCCGTGTGGTGTTTGTGGGTTTGTCATCAAATTCAGTCTCATTCCAGGTTTGGTGCGGAACCCATCGCGTCCACTCGAGTTACATACAGAACCTGACCATTTAAACACAAATAAACTGTGAGTGATTATACAATAGTGAAACACTCTGACTTGGATAGTTAGTTCAATTCCCAAAATGTACCTGTGCGAGAATAAAGAGAGATTAAAAAAAAAAAATAGTATTGTGTAATTTTCGCGTCCTTTTGACTGCGTTACATGCAGATTTTTGCATTAAATATAATGTAAAGTAATATAAAATGTGTTTTTTTTGGAAAAATTGTTCATCTTTTATCTCAGCAAATATTCCTCTTTAAAACAGACCCAAAGTGCTTCCAAACCTGCTTCATAACATTAGTTTACATCTTTCAATTTTTCGCCCCCATGTCCTGTTTTTAAGACCAGATACATAGAAGCACCCATATACCAGGCAAATGTATGCATGGGATTTTTAATAACACTAAACTTCCTTTGCCAAGAAATAACACTACAATAAATTGCATTTCCTGAGCGCTGCAGTGTCTTATCATTTCCACTGCTCTTAAGTCTGCTGATACATTTATTGATGAATGTGTGGTTTGCAAGCGGGCATGTGCTTACATATCGAATGCCAGCTCTGCACACAACAAAGACTGAAAAAAAAAAAAAAAAAGAAGCTATCCACTTATGGTGCACAAGCAAATTCTTCAGAGGAAATGCTGACCAGCAGATGAGTTGCGTCTACTGTCCGTGCTGTTCAGAGAAAAACACTGAATGTACAACATGAGTGCGTTGAAAGAGGGGGGAAAAAATGCTTATCATTACGTTTGGCACCCTGACAAACTCATGTACTTCCAAGAGCTGTTACAAGAAAGAGGGGGAAGAAAGAAAGAAAAAAGAGAGGGAGGAAGATAAAACCGAGATAAGGATGTAAGGATGAAGAGGGAAAGGAAAAGAGCAATGAGAAGAAAAAGTGGACGGAGAACAGAGGTGGAAGACTGCATCCACGTCAGTCAAGTGAAAACTGAACTTAGTGTCCGTGTAGTTTCCTCGTTTACTGAGTAAATCTGTGCATTTGTGTGGGTTTGTGTGGGTTTGTGTACGTCGTACCCGTCTCATCTTCTGCAGTCTCCTTGGAGACAGGCTCTTGGTGCTGGTGGGAGACCCTGCACAGACCGTCATCCCCTCTTCTTCTTCATCCTGAGAGAGATAATGAATTACATTTTCAGATGATTACTGGTATAAATAACCTAAACTGATTAATATATCAGCTCGTGTGTGTGTGTGTGTGTGTGTGTGTGTGTGTGTGTGTGTGTGTGTGTGTGTGTGTGTGTGTGTGTGTTAAAGGACCACACCATCATCTACTGAATGCTCACTTAGAAATACTCATACAGAAACAGGGAAAAAATGATTAGACCACTCCTTTTTTTCTTCAGTTTCTTGTTCCTTTTAATGTCTGGTCCAACTAAAGGTTCATTAGTTTGGACAAATATAATAATAACAACAAAAATAGCTCATTGTAGTTTAATTTCAGAGCTGAAATCTATCCATTTAACATGTTTTCTTGATAAAAACTAAAATCACTTCAGTTCTTCCATCAATATCTATGCCATTGTACTGACAAAAATCACTGCTTCTATTCATTCTGTTTTCTTTTGTCTGTTTTAGTCACATGACACACACAGGAGTACTTGATTCCATAACCTTTGTTTTTGGCGACTTTTGATGGTCTAATAATTTTTTTTTCTGTGACTGCAGAAGCAGGGAAAAGAGTTTGGAATTTATTTGAGATGTGGTAAATACCTCCTATCAGTGGTGAAAGTACTGCACAGTACATGTACTCACTAATAATACATATACTAATACTCCTTTACATTTTACAGGGAGAAACTATCCGTTTTCTTCTACATGAAGACTTTCTGCAGTAAAGAACATGATATGACACATTAGATTCGATTAGAAAGAATTGAATTGCTCTCAGGAAATTAACCCATAAAGACCCAGTGCTATTTTTGTGTCAGTTCCCAAATTAATTTTTCTTTTTATTTCACCTTTCTTAAGTGACTTTTTACCATTTATTATAATATTACCCTCTGTATTTCACATTTTTCAGTGTAAATCATGTATTGTTCCTTATATTTAATGTGCTACCATGTAAATGTTCTTTAAAGTTTCGAAAAAATTCAAAGGTTATTATATCAAAACATAGGAAAACGAAGTAAAAGTCACTTTTTCAACAAAATCTATCATTAATAGAACATAGAAACAAGCGTCTTCATCCACTGTCATTGATCAAACTCCATGGGTTTTAGTGGTGAATCAATGTTGTAGAAGATAATGGTGTTTCCATGGTAACTATTGAGCTTCTGAGTGTCCAAATGGGTCACAGCTGATGACCATGAAAAGATGAAGAACAGTATTTGACACCAGTTATTGACATGTATTGATATGATTAATGGATCAACAGGTATTAAAGAGTTTAAATCATTTGCCGGGGGCTGTCTGGGTCTTTATTACACCAATAATCTGAAGCCAATCAGCAGGAAATGACTCCATATCAACATCTACGACATTAAAATGCTCTTACATTAACTACTTGATAATAAAAACAGAGTAATATGATTTTCTGTCATGATATAATACTATAACTGAGCCTTCCTGCATAATGGGGCCTTATATCTGATGCTCTTTTTCACTCTGTTCTGCATTTTAATCTCGTGTAGATTTGGCACTTACTGCACTGTCCATCTATACTAGAAGATCTGAATGTCTTCTATAACTTTTAATGCAGTAAAAGTATATTTTTTGTCTTTATTCACACTGAGGGTCAGAGTAGAGCGTGTGTTTTTGCTGCTCAAACTACAAAGTCCACGAACGCAACTTTCAGGAATAAAAGTGACATGCATTAAAATACATTTTGCTGATCGTACTTCTGACATTTCAGGAGTCGTGCGTCTACTTTTACTCCGTGCTTCTTGCACTTTTGCACTTCCCTCGTCGTTTAATTTCATTATCTTCGTGCCTTTCGGGTCCTTGAGTCGACACGAGCAGCTGCAGCAGCACAAATGCCTGGCAGATAAAACGTGATCCTACAGAACTCCTCACTCATTTGTCTCCCGAACGCGCAGGAAATGTACGTCCCACATCAAATCCAATCGATTCCAACATGTGCGCGTCTTTGCGTGCGTGCAGATGCGCGACGCCGCTCAATCCCCCCCCCTCCTCTCCTCGTTCGCCGTCAGCGCCCTCTCTCTTCACTTTCCCACTGACAGATCAAACTGCTATTGCCTTATCAAATCCATCAGGCTTATGGAAACATACACCTCGTTACATTAGCTTTGAGGAAATCACAGGCTCACTGATGAAATATGCAGACAATAAAAGAGAAAGAGGGGCCGGGGCTCGGATGACATGACAGGCCATAGCCAGAGGGGCGTTGGTTAAAAATGTACAGCCCCGAACAAAGCGCTAAGCAGGCTTCAACAGTCATTAAAGGCGGCTGCGTCAGAATCACACACTCCATGTAAAGCAGCCTTCCTGTCTGCTTCCATGAGGGGGGGGCGTGTGTCTATCTGCGCAGGATAATGTGTACATGTGTGTTTACACGCTTCTGTGAGTGTGTGGGTGTTTGTCAGGAGAAGGTGTGAAGGTCCACGCTGCTTACCCTTGCTTTGAGTCTGCCCTTAATGTCCCGGATACCCCTCTTGGCATGACTCTTGGCCTTAGAGGGGAAAATAACCCACATACACACACACACACACACACACACACACACACACACACACACACACACACACACACACACACACACACACA
>JAQQZY010000020.1:8642733-8666534 GCA_030068375.1 Ostorhinchus rueppellii | reverse complement strand
AAAGATATTTAGGTAAACAGAAATACTGTTCAATTATGGCAGCAGTGGGACACCTTAGACTGGGTGGAGCTGGAAGAGTATATTTGGTAAACACTGTAGTATTTTCTTTATAAGTAACAATGAAAAATGGAAGGACGAAAAAAATATAAAACTATATTCTGACATTAGAGAAAAAGAAGAAAAATCTACCATTAAATGTTAAGGAAATGTTGAAGTTTATAAACTATATGGACAAAAATATTGGGACACATCGTGGCTACCCTTCACAAGATGCCCAGTTTGCGAGTATTTGACATAAAAAAAATATTAATAATCAATATGATATTAATGACAAAATAAAACTAGATTATAAAATCTGTCACTACTGTTTGTATCCCAGACCTGTTAGAAAAGAAACACCTGAATACAACCTGTCCACATACTTTTGTCCACATAGTGCTAGATTTGTACAACAATTAACAGACAGCTCTAACTGTGCCTGGATGAAATGAAGAGGAAACATGTCGTGTCTGTACCGACAGATGACCTCAGTTCTCCGGTAATCCCATACAATTTTGATCAGGTCTATTTCAGTGAGAGGTGGCCAAATGCATCACGCTGTGCAGCTGCAGCTTTAGTCGCAGTCTGGCGTCTGCAATTAGCCTATCTGGAAAACTTCAGGGAGGAGAAGTGCAGCTCATACAGAGGACAGGCGGAAAGAAACAGAGGCTGGGAGAAAAAGCAAGAAAGCAAGAGAGAAGAGACAGTGGCAGTCTTAAACTGGGACAAAGACAAAATGAACAGTGTTGAATACTCCCCCCTGGGCTTTCTCACTCTCCACAACGTCCCTGTGCTGCCATAGCAAATGCTCCCAGGCATCAAACAGAAAGTTTATCACGGTTAAATTAACAAGTGTCATCTCCATATTCACTCATTGTGCTAAATGCTTTTATGTTTATGTAAAGCCCTTTCTGGAATTAATATTTCATGTTTATGTGCGTTTTCACAGGATTTTTTTTCCCCCATCCTTGCAAATCATTAAACTGTCTTTTTTTTTTTTTTTTGAGGGGGGGTGTGGGGATGGGATGGGGGAATCAAAGCGAACACAATGTCAGTCTAAGTGGCGAAGGCGTACCCCAAAGACTGTCAGAGAAGACGGGATAGCGGAGTTTACTCTGCACACAGAGTTCCGTGCAGCAGCTTTGAATGGGTGAGAGCACTGCAGCAGCAAACACTTTTAATGAGGTGGGGACACAATCACTCATGTTTTGTTTCCCAGTGTTAGGGAAAAACGGGTGATAAAGAGATAAGTTCAAAGTTTCACGTTTTTTTTCTTCCACCAGTAAGATTAAGCACCATGGAAAATATTTCTCTTTAGTCACATGTGGTGATTAATTAAATCGCTGCCTATAACAAATATAAGAGTAGAGTATGGCAAACACCGGAATAGTGTTTTTTCAAAGTGCGGACTCCAGCGCATCTCTTCACACAAATAATAAATGTGTGTTTAATAACTGCGTTTTAAACGTGGAGCCTCTGCCACAATCATCAGGTACGTCTCTGCGGTAATGGCTCTGTCAAACTAATTAACTTCTACAGTTTGAGTGAAGCTAACAAGATGCGTACAGGCATCAGAGGAAGGCCAGGCTCTACAGGTGATAACCCTATTTAGCAGTGACATTTTTTAGTGTAAAGTCACAGTGGCGGTGATGAGATCAAAGCAGAGAGTCCCCCATTGGGTCCAATTAGAACTATAGCATTGTACAGAGAAGGGGCGGCGGGAGGAAAGAGGGGAGTGGGTGGTGAGGGGGAGAGGGACGGGGGGAAAGAAGAAAAAAAAACTGTTGAGTTATGATATTCATAATCTATGCAGAGAGGCCTTTCCAGTACAGGTCTTCTCCCCATAGCTGTGATCTTTTCAATTTACATCAATGGAAGATGGTCGGGATGAAAGCAGGGCATCGGAGGCGCACAGCCCACAGAGGGCAGACATGGGGCCTCATTAAGGCCCGGCCCAGTCAGCCCCAAACAGGGTTTGAAGTGCGTCACATAAAGAGCATGAGGTCAAAGGTCAGACAAAGAACAGATCTCCATTTAACTCTTCAGCTGGAGATGGTAATTAGCAGGTGCAATGATGATCCCTGGCTGACTGGAAGGGCTGATAATACTGTAGGTGACACCAGGCAGAGAGCGTGTGTCTGTGCATCCATTACAGACCAAAAACCACTTCAGGGAGAAATCATCCAGGTGATACTTTGCAGAAGAAATGGTGCATCTTTTTATTCTTGATTGTATCTTTTAATCTTTTACACTTGTCCTCTGAGAGACCTCTGCACAAGGATTCCTGTGTACAAGACGAACATGTGTACAAACGACAAATAAACTTTAGCCGTCTGTCACATCTGAATATTTAAAAGAAAACATGTGTTATGATGAGCTTTGATTGCTGATGAAAAACCAAAACGTACCCATCTATAAATGACAGGTCTATAAATCTACTGCTTTTTTTTTTTTTTTTAAACATGACATTCAGACGACACGATCTACAAAACCTGATTATAATTAACTAATCAAGAAATATTAACGTCCACTTTTAAATAAAACATAAAAGCTATAATTATAAAATTAACAAAGTCAAAAGGAGACAGTCTGGGTTGCAATATCACATTTAGCATTTAATCAATTTAGAAAAACTGTAAATGAATGAAAGAGAAACAAAAACAACACTACATTTATATTTAGAATTTCCTGCAAAATTTTCACTAGAGCTTAAAAACTCCCAAATAACGACCCTGACACTAGTCTGTTGTTACAAAAAAAAAAAAAGAGATAAAAAAAATAAAAACTTGGGTTTTCTTCTCGCAAAAAAAGAATGTTTTGTTTAAGATTCTGTCCAGGGAAAGAAAGCCATGGGGACGCAATTAAAGAACTACAAAGAAAAAAAATAGTTATGAAAATCTCCCACTTTCTTTTGATGTGCTGCAGTCTGAACTGCACACACACACACACACACACACACACACACACACACACACACACACACACAAACACACAAAAACCCAACAAAGACACACGGAGGAATGACATACGCTCACACACATACAGATGTGCACAATGACTGCAACTGTGAGGCCATACAATTAATTAATTCCTTCAATTAAAAATAATCATTCTGTATTTTGTCATTTTTTTTAATTAACCTTTTTTTTTCGTTTTTGTAATCAAACTGCACAATAATGGGGATATTACTTCAGCTGGAGTGGAATCAAATGCAGCCTTTTATATCTAAATAAGTAACATTACTAACTACTTGCCTGAGGTAGGATGGCAAAAATAACCTCAGTGAATATTAAATTGCCTAAGTGACTGGATGAAATAAATATGTAAAGATAGAGCAAGACTGGAATAGTTGGACTACTAAGCTGCCTATTGAGACGTATAATTCTTAGTCATATACTATGTTGATCTGCTGTTAAGTCAATGCAATACAATGCGTTACTCAGCCAAGTGAAAAAAAAAAGAAAAAAGAAAAGTGCAGTAAAAGTCTATGTGTGTTTGTGTGTGTTTTAATAGGGCTATCTCATTGCCATGAGACTCTCCCCGGTGTGGGGTTACTTTGTCAAGATGACCTCTTATAGCAGCTGAGCGGCTGAGTTTTGCATACATAATTAACTACAGCTAAATGTCATCTCTCACTTCAATAACGAACGCAGTGGGTGATGCTGCTCTCCCTTTTTGACTTCTAATCCGGAGAGTGAACCGCCGGCGGAATGACTATGTGAAAATGAAGTGCAGCTTTTAAACTCCACATGAGTAAATGAAGGGCTGGTTGCACTGCAGAGAGTGGAAGCACAGTTCAGCGGCGTTTAAAACAATGGTAACCCGAGCGATATCCGTCTAAATGAGCAAGGCTCGACGGCTGAGGACGGTAAAGAGGGTGATATAGAAGAAAAATGGAATGTTTTCTTCTGATATGTTGCACACACGCACACACACGGAGGCTGCTTCTGGTGAAGTACAGTATGTAACTGAGGTGGGGCAGGCACATTCCCAGCACTGAGCGACCATGTAGTTAGTTTAACATGAGAGGCTTTTACTGTAGGAGGCTCCGTTACACTGGCGTCGGTGGTCTGGAAAAAGGGGGGAATTCTTACGGACGAGCCAAAAAACAACGTGAGTAGCAAAAAGTTTACTCCTGAGCTGCATCTGAATGTCACCGGTGAGGATTCTCGGCCGACGCTGTGTAGGTGTGTGTGTGTGTGTGTGTGTAGGTGTGTGTGTGCCGTCTGCTGTACTACCGCTGTAGATGATGATGTAGATGTTGTTTTCCGGGGAGCGTCGGAAAACTGAACACCAAATTAAAGCCGCGATGTTTGATTAAGTGTGCCAGGTGATCTCAGGAGAGGCACGCAGACACAACCTCAACCCCCTCATTCATTTGTAAAGCTCCAAATGCAAAGCTTGAAATACAGGAAGTAGGAGTGTACGCTGTAAATTTCTCCCTTGATTGGGAATACAAATGATCAAATGTACGAGGGCTAGGAATGTATGGGTACACGGTGTCAGCAAAGTAGCGAGAGGCAGAGAGGAGGAGAATAGAAGGAATTAGGCTGTGATGTGAGAGATAGCATCTGAAAATAAAGATGTAAGCTGCACTGTGGTACCTCACCTTGAATACGTGGCACAGAAAGAATAATACATGAAAAAAAATCCTTCCATCATTGGTTTGAGATCAATTGCCGGGATCAAATAAAAATCTGATTCAGTCACACGCTGTTTGTTTTCTGAATTAACAGACTCCTAATTTGCTATTCTTGGATACTTTTAATGACTAGCACGGTAAACAGCTCCACCAACCAAAAGCCAATTATAACTTTATCAGCACAATCTCTGTGTACAAGAGGAAGTGCGGATCTCAAAATAAGAAACGAAAAAACCTTGATCTTCCAGGGGGAAAAAAATAAATAAATAAAATAACTACTGTTTTTTATTGAGTATTTCTTTTCAATGTGCTTGTCAACACGCTGATTTTACTGACACGAGCGCAGTCTCTCTGAGATTAATAATGGTTTGTTACTGTACGAAAACTACCCAAACTTTCGGTTTTCTAAAGCGTTCTTGAAAACCTGCTAAATTCAGTTAAAATATACAATTTCGATTTCTATTCATTTTTCTAATAAAGCTGCGTTTTCTGACAGCAATACCGCGCACGTGAATAAACCAAGTTAAAAAAAAAAAAGTTAAATCAATTTCCTCACGGAGACGAAGGTCTACAAAAAGTTGGAAGAAGAGGAAAAACAAACAAACAATTATAGAAGAAGATTCGTTTGTATCGGCTGTCAAAATATGGCCTGTAAATTTAAAAGGACAAATCCGGAACAAAAGCACAATTAACGGCAGACCCGGACACATGTGATGTTTCCAATTTAAAAACGCCAAAAATTAGTCGCACACGATTGTTGCATCCTTTTCCTTTACCAATTAGTCTTTATTCAGATCTTTCTGGTTTTGTTTTTTTCCCCTCACAAAACGGAACCGCTACTGGTTTGGTAGCATTTCTAATAGTCAATAAATCTAAAATATTATGTGTGAAATTGCGGGAAAAGACCATTAAGGGGCGGGCACTAGTGGAGCCGGAGTAGGGGTCCTGTCTGAAAGAGGGCAGCTAATTCAGGACAACTGTGAACTCTGAACCTGCTAAAAGCACGGCCAGTGGTCAGCCGGGCAGCGTAATAGAGTCCACATGTGCTCACAGCCTGTGTCGCCATAATTACAGGCATCTCTAAAGGTTTGCTTAAATCAACATCAGAGCGCTTTGTTTTTCCTCTGAGTTCGACTTGAAATACCCACAGAAATCGCCCGTAGCCTTTACCTTTTCATCCATTTCATGCTTTATATATTCGTACGGAGCGATACCATTTATTTTCAGTGAGAATAATCGTTTCGTCCTAGGTCTCAGGGCTTTGGTTTCACACTGAATAAAGCCTGAGCGCTAAGTGGCCGGTCCTACAGTGAGAATTAGAGACATGAAGACAGGTTTTAATGGCTCAGAAACAACATGCGGCAGCTCAGCCCAGGCAAAGAGAATCTCTCAGCATTAATCAAGATTTCAGGCCTCCGATTGTCAAACTGCACAATGCCTCAAACATCTCCTTGTGTGTAAACACAAACATCAAATGCCATGTGGCATGTCCTCATCACTAACAAGCAAACTAACAAGAGACCTGGAATTCCACTCAATTAGTACCTGCTCGCTTCCTTATTAATCTACGAGCCCCGGTGAAAAAGATGAGAGGAGACAGAAGAAAAATGAATAGGGATAAAAACAACAACAACAATTTGTTACAATAAATATATTAATGCCAGTGAAGCTTCCGTTTCAGGTGGTGTAATTTGACATGATATGCGGGCTATGTTCTGTCATTAGTCAGGAAAAGTGGTGAGTAGGGGATCAAAGCAAAAAGGCTCCGAGTCTGCCACTTAATTTATCACACGGCAAAGACAAAGGCTTTTCTCTCTACTTCTGTCGCTTTTCAAAAGCCCTGACTCGTTTTTATGACAAACTCAGTTTGCAATTTAATTTAGGGCTTGAGTCCTTGGGTGCAGAAAAGCAAGCAGGCAGGAAGTGAGAGGAAGGTGCCGGAGCCCGACAGGCACGAAGGAGAAGACGCACGAGAAGCAAACAGCGGGTGCAAGACACGTCCAGGCTGGCGGTAAGTGCTGCGAGAGGGAGACAAGAAGGCAGACAGGTGTCATGAAACTCCAGCAGCCAGGCAGTAAGGCAGGGGAAAGGGAAAAGCAGGAAAACAGGAAAGACAGAGGCAGGAAGTAGGCAGAAACGGCACTATTGCAGATAGTAAGAAGGTATTCATGCACACGAGTCGTTGTAGCAGGAGGAGCAGAGTTAAATCAAGAGAAGCAGAGAAGTGTGGGAGTGTGAGCAGGTCTGGAGTCTGTTGGCCAGTGGATTGAATTATGTACTGCTGCCGGGGTGGGAGTTTGGTAGGCAGTGAAATGGGAGTATATAGTCTTTGCATGGTGGGGAACAGTCAGTCCACATCCTCAGTGGGGCTGCAGAGCCTCACAGAGGAGCTTTAATACCCCCCCACCCCCACCCCCGAAAAACAGCTAAACAAACAGATTCCAGCTTAGACAAAGACAGGGAAGACAAGCGCGTGTGTTGTTCTGTGTGTGTGTGTGTGTGTGTGTGTGTGTGTGTGTGTGTGTGTGTGTGTGTGTGTAAATGTGTGAGTGACCCTGACGTCGTGGTGATGCTTCCTGTAGCACTGACCGGCGTCAGTGCTCCATTAATTAAAGAGACGATGCGCTGGCAGGTGGCTTCCCTGCCCACACTGGTAATTGGCCCCCTTCTCCCCCTAGAAAATCACCCATCTCTGCCTTTTCTTTTCTTTTCCCTGTCTTGTTCCCTCCTCCTATCTCTCGCTCTCAGAAATGTGCCAGTGGGCAGGCAGAAATGCAAGACTTTGTGAAATAATGATTAGAATGGATGGAGATGAAGGGAAGGGAGTTGCACATTTTCCCACAAGCCTCTGATGGTCAGGGAATGCTGTTCGCCTTCAAGCGTCATACGACGCGACGGGAGTTTACTTTAGACAGCCACAATCTGAGGAGCCAGTACTGCAGTCATTAATGATGTGGGGAGGGGACAGAGCTATACTTTGACAATTTTCTGTGTGTGTGTGTATTGTGTGCCTGCAGGTCTGAGTGTATACAAGTAACAGAGAATGAAACAAGACAAAGTGTGTTTATGCAAATAAGGCTCAACAACAGATAGTCAAACAAAGTGTGTGTCAGGTTTTGAGCTCAGGGTAAGTGTGTGTTTTTATCTCACCACGTCACTGGGGAGGTTGTGCAGGTCATCAAACGGACTCTCCAGGGTGTTGGTGTCCACGTTCAGAATCACCACATCCTCCAGTGACCGGCTGCGGACTCTCTGAAACACAAAACCTCCTGGATTATCAGCTGACGACACTGCAGCAGCAATTAAGACAAACACTCACATCACTTTTTTATAATAGAGGTCCACCACCTGAAATTCTCATTATGCATCTCCTGCACCACACACAAAGCTCTGGAATACTGGCAGCAAAAAATATGTATATTTTTATATGATAAAGTTAGGTGGTAATTATAAATTAAAATGTCAATTTTTAATGATGCATACCCTTTTTTTCTAACATTAATTTCATATTTTGCTGGGAAATTTTACATCTGACCTTACATTTATTTTGAATGTTCCAAAGCCACATATGATCATTTGTATAATTACAAATCCATGCAGTCACGTTCATGTTAATCACATTCTAACTTGGGTCCAGTCGTGTTTCTAAGGATCTGAAGTCGATGCTGTCCTGACGCTTCAGGAGCAGAAACACAGCGGTCACATTTAAAAACACACTGTCATCACACTCCTTTACTATTAACGATGAAAAATTGCATGTTGGAAAAAAAATATTAGAACATCTTTACTGTAACACACGCACTCTGAAAATGAAGAATGGGACAGAGAGGGAACATTTGGATTGCGCAAACATTTTCCACAGCACTGAAACCTCATGCATCAACAACAACACAGTGATGCTGTGCTGTGCTGTGTGCATCCTGATGGCGACAAATTTAACAATTATTTCAGTGTGGTGCAGGATGCAGGCAGGTGTGGGGGGGTGGGGAGGTGGGGGGCATAGTGTGTGAATTTCTAGTTTGTCACTTTTGTGACAGCCTGTGCAGTGGAGGCTCACATGCTGATCTGGACTAATTATGTAGTGGCGGAAAGGGGGTCTGTCACGGATGCAGAGTGTGATAAATACTGCCACTGCCGCAACTGTCAGACAAATATCACACACACGCATGGACACACGTGTACGCACACACACATGCATTACAACATATGCATTTGCCCAATTACACGCGCACTCATACACACACACACACACACACACACACAGACAAACACTTACATACTAACACTTGCACACAAGTGCAAATGTGCGTGTGTGTTACATGCGTTCACACACAACAGCGGCGCTGGTGACGGCTTGC
Organism: Ostorhinchus rueppellii; assembly: GCA_030068375.1. Taxonomy (NCBI): domain Eukaryota; kingdom Metazoa; phylum Chordata; class Actinopteri; order Kurtiformes; family Apogonidae; genus Ostorhinchus; species Ostorhinchus rueppellii. The sequence goes on along the minus strand of JAQQZY010000020.1, from coordinate 8,657,495 downwards.
CCCCCAACCAACACAAGGGTTTTCAACAATGAAGTAGAAAAGCTCTTTGTTTGCAGATGCTTTTTCTGCCTTTCTCTCCCTGTCTTTTGTACTTGTGGTTGAGAATGCACACGAGCAAGAGAGAGGGAGATAAAGAGGAAAAAACATTCTGTCAAATTTTTTTGATTCAATGTGTTGAAGGTGTCAGAAATAGCCTCTTTCAAATTTTTTTTATATTTTACACTAAAATTAGGGGGATATTACACTAACACGGGTGCATCATTAGGTGGCAATATATGCTGAAAGCAAAGGTGGGGAGTGAACATATACGTTGCACAGCATCTGTTAAAAATTACTGAACTTAAAATAATTAGATGTAACGCAAATTAAGCAGCGTCAACAAATAAGTTTAGCTCAAACATACCCTACACACAACAACTTCAGCCACACATTATGTATAATTATACACAAAAGCATACATTACAGTAAACAATCATATTTACACATATTTATATGCATCACAGTGTTCACAGATTAATTAACATACCTCAAGTAGACTGAGATGAACTCCCACAAAGTACGGCATGGGGGCACTGAGGACGGAGACGACAAACTATCAATATCAGATTCTTACAGGATAAACAAATAAAACACAATTCATTATGTAGTTTGAAAATGTAAAGTGCTAGAAATGTGAACAGAATTACATTTACTCAGTCATTAATATTGGTACTTTATGCAGTTATAATATTAACCCTTCAGTGTATAAGTGGGTTAAAATGATTGGTTGAGGCTGATTTCCTGTAATATCTTTGAAATGAAAAGTTGATCATTCTTATACCAGGTATTCCGAAAACAACATGTTATTGACATCATGCTATTTAAACTTTTAACTTACCTGTTATAGATTTTATGAAATTGTAGTTTTTGTGTTACCACCCCAGGCTTCCATAGGGGGGTTAAAATGACCCACATTCATTTACAAGAGAATCACATCTGAACCTTTGAGTCATTCTACAACAACACCACAGGACTCACTAAGTGGATGACTGCTGTTATATTCTATAGATTTTATACTATATATACTTTGCTTTTAAATTTTTCAAAAGAGTTTAGAAAAACACTTAAATTCTTAATTTTTTTAATGAAAAAAAAAAACAATTTCAAGCATGAACTCATTCTATTTTTGAACAAAATATAATACAAATGATTATTTTTAATATGACAAAACAAAAAAAGTGGCATCTAAAATCCAGGTGACTTTAGACCCATTTATGTAAGAGTGGAGGGATGCATCAAAGGGTTAATGCTTTAAACAAATCAATCACAAATGAAAAAACCTCAGAGAGTCCATACAGTTTTAGTTAACACCAAACAAGAAGCTAAAAAGTAGTGGTGTGAAATCTGTATATTTGGTTTTACATGTTATAACAAGCATCACAAAGCAGAAGCAATTATCATTCATGTGTTTTTCTTTAAGCAAATTATATGACATGTAAGGCAGGCCTGCTGACGAGACCAAGTTATTTCCCTGAGAACGCTCTTAAAATAGGAAAGTCCTTTATGTTCACCAGTGTTCATCTGAAGCACGAGAAGCAAACATGTGGTCCAAGAAAAATGTCAAATTACTGACTGAAACTGACAAGTGACTACACATAATCGTAAAAGTCATTATGTGTAGTTTTTTTTTGTACAATTCAACTACCAGTAAGATGAATTTTATCTTCGTTTTTAAGTTCGTGGAAAGGCTGAATCAGTGCGTTTCTCTTTTAATGGTTGCCAGACGGGAAAAAAAAACAAAAAAAAACGCATAACGCTCAAATAATAGAAACCATTTTTATGTTGAGGTTTACAGAGGCAGCAATAATCAGATAGCTTTGGGTCAGCGTCTTCCTGACCAGAGTGATTCAGAAGCCACAAGCTTATAATCAACTTAGTGCGAGAGAAAAACAAACAGCAGGCCTCTGGAAACGACGTCTTCATCGTTTCATGAATATACAGGATGAACTTCTATTAACATGTACACGGACCGGCACGTATACACAAGCACACTCGGACAAAACAAACGCACACATGGCATCTAATAGAATACACTTATCTAATCAGAACATGGAGAACACCCCTATGATTGAATCAAGTAACGATGAGTCTTCACAGAGTGTTGGAAATCACATTTTACTGTCAGTGATGAATAGGTTTCTTTACCCTGTAAAACCTGAGCCATTCAAAACTAGCAACAAAATTCACTTGTTTTGGAAGAGAAATGTTTATTAGCCATTTTAACAAAATACAAACAAACAAAAATTTGATAATTTTGTTTATATGCTTTTTGTATCACATTTGATACACTGGGCATTTTAGCAACTTTTTTGCTCAAATTTTTTTTTTTTTTTTTTTTTTTTAAATTAACCCCCCCCCCAAAAAAAAGACACAATGAACAGTAACTATATACTAAAATCAAGAACTGCCAACACAAGAAAGAAAAATAAAATAAATAAAATAAAAAATAATAAAATAATAATTTAACAATTAAAATGAAATACAACATTAAATAAAGTCACACTTAAAAACCTTCCTTTACTTCTTGAGAAAGTCTATTAAAGGTGCCCACACATGTTCAAACTCTTGAGCTTTACCTCTAATTCCATAGGTTCATTTTTCTAGTGTGACACATCTTGTCATCTCTCTTAACCAGGACTGTGCGGAAGATACTTCAGTCTCTTTCCAGAACAGTGCAATCATCCTACTGGCCTGCAGGAGGCCAAAGTTTGTTCACAACATTGTTAACTTTAGATACAAAAATTAATTTTATCAGGAACATTTTGGAAATGTAAAACATTTCAGGTATTTTAATATCTAAAACATTTCACAGCCTTTATATTTGGCTTGAATAGCACCAGAATTTCAACCGAATCAGTGGATTACGCAGTGAGCCGTGCACTTGCGACTTAAAAATCAACATCTTACCAAGTGTATTTTTCTCATTTCTAGTCCAAATATCTCATTGCACTTAAAATCAGACAGAATCACCTAAAAAGGAACTTTTCAGTGAGATAGAAGAACTTATTTTTAGACAATAGATCTGGAAAATCTGATTTCAAGAACTCGTACCAAGATCATTTTCCCTTGTTCCATTGGCAGATTTGTGTGTGTGTGTGTGTGTGTGTGTGTTTGATTCAAGATTTTTTTTTGTTTAATTCAAGCAAAAAATAAATAAATAAATAAATAATTCAAGCAAAAAAATCTGTAAAAAAAAAAAAAAGTTCTTATATCTCACTGAAAAGTTACTCTTTAGGTGAGTTTGTCTTGTATTAAGTGCGATGAGACATTTTAGGATAGGCATAAATAAGCTGCTGCTTCAGCCGATGCCGTTTACCCCATGTTTAATATAGAAATCCAAACTATATGTATCTATATATCATGTTCTGTTAAGTGGACAAATGAATTTCTACTACTACTACTACTTCCTACATATTTGGACTAGAAATAAGAAAATGACACTTAGTAAGATTTACATTTCTTCCAGTGCTTACTTTGTCATGGGCGTTACCATGTTGAAACGTAAGCAGTTGTAGCCTGTTGATCGCAAATTTGTGTTCGGCTGGGAATATCGTACACTATCCCTCTTCCCAGTCCGAAATTTTTTGGGAACTGGGTGGCAGCTAAAGGCTCATGATGCCATTGGACCATCCGCATCACTGGAATATTACACACCCATTTTTAAAAATTATTTTTTATTGGCATCCAGTATCGGACGTTCATATTCGGTCCATCATAAGTAGCGATAGCATACATCTGCTGTCTGCTCTAAATGCCAGAATAATATTTCTGTTTTATGTCAAATAACAAAAAAAAAAACTATGTACAAGTAGGGAGTGATCATTTCCATACAACACTATCTCTAATTTGTAAAAGCAAACTCAGGCCAGTAGGGTGTGACATAGTTGACCCAATTTTCCCAGTATGAAGCAAATTTCTTCAATTTGATTAAAAAATTCAATTCAATTTTATGTGCAGAGCCCTGTATCAAAACAAGGTTGCCTCACAGGGATATACAGAAAAAATGCTGTTATCGTTTCCATTTGATAAACGTCCATCATGATTTCCATCCATCTATTCCTGGTGATAGTGTTTTTACAGGCCACGAGTATAATGTTCATTAAATGTTCATCTCTTTTCGGTCATTCCTGAGGTATGTGTCCGAAAAACATAGTCTCACTCTAAAAGGGTATTTCGTATTTAAACCACACCCTGGTTTTTTTTTGTTTGTTTATTTACACAGCCTGTTCCTCTGTTTCTGCTGAATACATTGAAACGAATGTCATTATAAATGTTCTTCTTAATGTAACTTTTTGAACATTAACAAAAATTTTCCTACAAAATGTGTGTTGGATGAAAAGGGCAAAAAAAAAAAAAAAAAAAAAAAGCCTTTCCACTGGCTATAGTGGGGAAAGCAAACATGTATCAGGTCGCATGAAACAGGTTTTTAAGGAAAGTATTGATATTATCGATAAGATAAAGTTCTCAAAACCTGGCGTTGCAAATATGATATAAATGGTTTTTCAGGGTTAAACCTGATGTGTCCCTCATGGTAAAGCACTGAGTCAAGAAAAAGCAGCTGACTACACCATACTGGATTTTCCTTTCCACATATGAAAAGATGTATTTGACCCAAAAGCGGGCCTATGTAGATTTGTACATGATCTGTTCCTCCTGTTCTCCATTCAGTTTAAATCAGACCCATTCAGATTTGTTGGATTTGCGGTGGATGGGTGGTAATAAACCCCTAAGAGGGTTGAGATGATGAGAGTGTGGTGCTAGCACAGGCATGAAATATGGAGCAAGGTGATCCGGGCTGTTCATTATGTTGAAGGGCCACACAGGAAAAGGCTTCCGCACGAAGGAGACGAATCGTGAGAGCAACTCCGAGAACGGCCGGGACAATGTGTGAACATGTCTGTCTGCACTTTAACACAGAGGTTTTAGCGGCGGAAAGCTTAGTGCATGACCACGACACATGGCGTGGAGCGTGCTCAGTGAGTGTCAGGTGTGTGCGGCTGGGAAAAACTGAAAAGGACACGGCGAAGGAAAGAGAGCGGGTGTAAACATGTATTGTGATCAAACTCACGTCCGTGTATGTGTGTTTCAGAGGTGGTCAGCCTTACCAGCAGTAGTCCAGAAGATGCGGGGGCAGAACAGGGATGAAGATGTGCTGCCAGTACATAGGAAAGAGGAGTGCAGCCGCACCATGGACACATGCAGTTAACTGAAGGGAAAAAGGAGACGAGGCACAGTCAAGTTTCCACTGCAGCACAAAAACTCCAACATACAAGATAACCTTCATTCATATATAGTCGTGGAAAAAATGATTAGACCACCAAAAGCCATCAGATACAATGGTTTATGCAATGAAGTACCAACTCCTGTGTGTGTCATGTGACTAAAACAGACAGAAAAGAAAACATGGAATGTCTAAAAGCACTGTTTTTGTCGGTACAATGCCATAGATATTGATACAAGAACTTTAGTGATTTTGGTTTTTATCAAGAAAACATGGAAAATGCATAGATATCAGCTCTGAAATTAAACTACTATGAACTATTTTTGTGGTTATCACTAAATTTGTCCAAACTAATGGACCTTTAGTTGGACCAGGCATTAGAATAAATACAAAACTGAAGAAAACAAAGGGTGGTCTAATAATTTTTTCCACAACTGCATGTTATCTGTTATCTCTTCACATTTAACTTGCCCCAGGTATAATTCACCGCCCTTTTTCCTTCTTTTGAATACGTTCATAAAACTTCACACAACCACTCATATATATCCAGTCAAGCATTGTTGTGTTTGAATCAAATATTTTCAGTTGCTGCTGTTCCGATGCGTTCTGCTGAGGAGTCAATGAAATGTTTGATTTCATCGTCTTAGTCTTTAATCTTCCTCACAAACAAAAGCCCTCAGAAAAAATGAGAAAAATCATTGTACACTGACTGACACGTCTAGCGGTGCTGTGATGAATACGCAACCTGCGAGCTATTGTTGGAGAAGGAGAAGGAGAGACTGAAAGCTGGAGACCAACCAGTTGACAGCAGCCTGTCTTTAACTTCATGACAGAAAGGCAGCACGGAGAAGGATTGATTTGGAGGTGAGATGAGTAAAAAAGACTGGAAAGACAAGAAAGTACTTTGCACACAGACAACAGGATCCCTCTGATCTGACTCAGTTGTGTTAGGTCGTTGAGTAGTGCAACGACTGGACGTGAAAAAACATAATTCATAGCATAAATTGTTAGTACGGGATAAAGAACTAGAGAACCATGGCACTGCCCTGTGGTGCAACCTGGTACCAAAACAAGAAAAGGAGCTCAAAACTGTGCTGACAGCCTCCATAAAAATCAAAATTATCCCCACGACTATGACTAAGGAATTAAAGACAAAAAATATGGAATAATTAACCTCTTTTTTAACAAATAATGAGAAGCAATCACTTGAAGATGACATTCCTTTTGAAAGGAGCACACTACATTGTCAAACCAAGATTACACATAAAATTAAAGAGATTGTCTCCCATTGTCTTAAAGCCAGCATCCCCCTCTTGACATCCCATCTCATGAAAACCAGCTATAGTAATGACCTGCTACACACACACACACACACACACACACACACACACACACACGGCAGGAGAAAGAGGCGTTAGCTCATCCCCCAGATTAAAATAACATGATTAAATATGGAAAGAGAACAGAGGTCTGAGGGGCTCCTGCGGGACTTCATTAGGGCAAATTGCCAAAGAATGAAACATGAGTTAGCCAAGAGAGACTGCGGGCTAGGCCAATACCCCCGGGACCCCGGAGCAGCAGCCGCTGTTATACTGCTGCAGCTTCACAGTCAATGTGTGAAGCGGACACACACTATCACACACGCGCACACACAACTACCAGGAGACCTCCTGCTCACTGACACACACAGTGTCACAATTGACCGGCCAAAAGCGGGCAAGCTTGGCAGCTGAAAACCACCGCTGCCAGAGAAAGACAGAAACAGGGCCCCACCCTCGCCGTCCACGCAAACATCAAGCCTGGACATCTGAGGAGCTCACAACAAAGTGTGTGTGTGAGTGTGTGTGTTTGTTTTAACTGCATTCATTTTTCATATCAGCTGGAAAAAAGGCAATGATTTTTTTTATTGTCTCATTGAAACCTCTCATACACCCAGTCCCACAATAGTTAGGACTTAATCAACATTTAATTGGTGTCTTGCTCTGTGGATCTGCATATGCATATTTCCACTGCTTCCCGTCTTCAAATAAAACACAACAATGCCACGCTCCTGTCAGGATTAATTCCCTGGCAAACAGTTTGTTTTTTTTAATTCTGAAAATAAATCAATGCAATGAATATTAATGTGTGAAAGTGAAGCACTTTGGTAGAAGAGCTAACATCAGAACCATCACACCCTTCTGCCTTTCCAAAGCGATGACGGTAAGGGGCCATTAAAGTGTGATGAAGAGAGGTCAGCGATCTGTCTGTGCATATACATACACACTGATGAGACACCAGGACAAACGCACACTTGTCACATATGCACACACACACACACACACACACACACACACACACACACACACACACACACACAAAGTGGAGATCCAACAGGCGAGTGTATTCCTCCTCTGGGAGTGTGAGACAAGCCCCAGCCATTCGCTGGTACCAGGAGGTAATGGCACAGAACACCTCGCTAACCAACTCCAATTATCTCCACCAGGCCTCAAGGTGAGCCCCCCAACTGGCATGATTTACTCTCAGGTTGAAAGGGAAAACAGGAGTCTCTCTCTGCTTCTCTTCTTCTCAGGCTGGGTGGCTGGCTTGGGGGAGTTGGCTCAGTGAGGAGGGGGTTTACTGAAACTAAGATAATGATTTATAAAGCAAATCTAGATTTCTGTTTTCTTTATTTGCTATCTACAAAGCGATGGAGGTGGCAGTGTGCCTCAGATAAGGCAACTTGGAGGTAACTCCAGAGAAATAGTTCACATATTTGATTCTTTAATTCAACTTAATACAAATCCCCCTGTCCGTGTCCATGTTCATGTTTTGTAACAAATGAGGCAAAAAGTAAAAGGAAGATAAATTGGAAAAAAAGGAGAAATTGCACCCCTCTTTTTCTTCATTTAGAGGAGGGGGTATCACATGAGAGTGGGTCATGAGAGGCTAAGGCTGATAAAATATTTGCCAGGCTGATAAATAATAGATGAGTGGAGCCAAATGGCTTACACGCTCCACAAAAGACCTGGGTGCTTAATATTCCATTCAATGGAGAATCACAGATACAGTCCCCAAGAACAAATACAGGATTAGGTGCTGGGTCCAGTCCTCAGGGACCAGGGCTCTGCCCGGTAATGAGGGGCTGCCTGCCTCTCCCAGTGTGTGTGTGTGTGTGTGTGTGTGTGTGTGTGTGTGTGTGTGCGCGCGCACTGCCCCTTCCTCTGAGAGAAGCTAACCGATTATACAGCGACAGCCTGCTTCAAAAAGCAGTCAAGGTCTTTGGTTCTGCCCTGAGAGCTTTTTCAGAGCGCTGCAGCCAAGACAGAAAGTGTCCACACCAACACTGGTTTCCAGATCTATTCAATAGAACCAGAGGAAGAAGAGACAGAAACACAGACAGAGAGATGTAAAGAAAAGAGAAATGAGTAAGATGAAAGGAGAAAAAACAAAGAGGAGTAAAGAGGCTCTGAAACACTAAAGGTGGCAGTAGTGTCCGTAATGTTCCCACATGTATCATAAAACACTGTTGGAAATATATTAACAAATAAACATACCAACAATGAATGATACAGTCATGTGCCATCAGTCTGCAACTTTACTTTGATGACACCAAGTTTGACTTTAAACTACACTTCAATATATTTTATTCATTTTTGTGCCTCAATCACCCGTGGATTATTCAAGGCTGATAACAGTGTGTACTAGAGCACATTCAGAAAGGAAGTGTTTTAGTGTACATCTACTACACTGAAGTACTTTTATACACCTTTTCACATATAAAAAAAACTGCATATGAAAAACCTGCTGTGAATCTGTGCTGAATGTAGTGGGAATGCAGTTAATGAGCCTCTGTTTCTAGCGGAAATTGACCCAAAAGCTAAATTATAACAGAAGATTTAAGTTTCCGTGATATTCAAAAGTTTGTTTTTTGTTTTTTTTTTAGAAAACTTCTTGTGCTATAAACCCCCTACATGGAGGTATCTGGCAAAACATGACAAAAAAAAGTCTTTGACTGTGGTATTTGTGAGAGTTTGATTTCCTGGAAAATGTTGACTCAATCTGCACTCTGGGATGTGTACAGATTTAGTGTCCGATGAAACTCTTCTATTTTCACGTCTCTGTCAGACGATATAACAGCTAGATAGAAGTTTGTCGCTCCACAGGTGGAACTGACAAATAAGAGAAAACTGGGCTTTTTGTGTCAATACCACTCCAGTAGCTGCGCTGTGAGGACTTTGATCTAAGAAAAAAAAAGTAGATTTTTACAGGATATCACCTTTACTTTTAAAGCTTTTAAATCAGAGGTGTCAAACATGCAGCTCGGGGGCCAAATCCAGCCCACCAAAAGGGTCCAGTCTGGCCTGTGGAATGAATGTGTCAAATATAAAAATTATACTAAAGATGTGAATCATTTTAGTCCATGTTCCAGATATAGACCAATTTAACCTCAACTGGGTCAAATCAGCAAAAATACTATCATAATAACCTATAAATACTCAAAACTTCACATTTTTCTCATTGTCAATGTAAAAATGTTCATGTAATTTTACTGTATTAACACTAAAACAAACTATGATTTCACAAAAAACACAAATATGAACATTTTGAAATGTCTTAAGTGTAATTTTCCCAATATTCTGCCTGTTATTAAATGTTTTGTGTATTTGTAGATCCACTGTGGTCCGTACGTTGTAATTTACATGTGTAAATGATGAACAGACACAATATTGTAAAATTACACTGAACAAATGTCAGTTTGTTCATGTGTTCACATTGTTTTAAAGGATAGTTTATATAGATGTAAACATTTTCATCACATAATTGAACTTTTTTTGCTCTAAAACATAGAAGAAAGTTTGGAGTTGACATTATTTCTACATTATTATGTTATTATCTCACTGGTCCGACCCACTTCAGATCAAATTTGGCTAAATGTGGCCCCTGAATTCAAATCAGTTTGACACCCGTGCGTCATATTCCATCTTGAAGCACTATATTTTTGAATTTCCTCTTAACAGTGACATTTCCTTAAAGAGCTGGACCCACTGGAGACCGCAGATCTTCTGAATACAGCAGCTCTGAAGATGTGCAAGCGGTGTGTTTTCCACCCACACCGTCGTCTTTACATTCCTCTTTACCTGAGCAACTGGACGCGCTAAAGCGAAACGCAGACAGAAACTGGAGAAACCACGACTGCATTAATGTACAGTATGGAGGCATTAAAACGCAGCTACTCCACCAGATTGTGAACGTTAGAGCAGTATTCCTTCTGCTTATGTACTCAGATTAAAGAACCCATTGCACATGTTAAATTAAGGCCGGGGCAGAGCGTGAGACAAATAGCTCCTGCTGCAGGCAACGTAATTCAATTTGACAGGAGGAATGGTATCAACAGAGTCGCTCTTGACCTCCTCACACCAGGCTCAAACACTCATTTTCCCTCAACTCGCTCTCCTTCCAACTTTGTCCCAACCCACTCAATCTCATTTCCTTCCCTGGCCTCATTTTCATCCCTATTCTTGATTTCTTATTCTGCTTTCCTCCTCTCCTCCTGCTCTCCTTCTGTCCGTCGCCACCTCCTCCCATGTTTCTCTGGTTGGTTCATCACCATGTTAGCCTTTCCCTTACCCCTCCCCTGCATTGTGTAAGTCGCCAATTACCCACGTTCTGCTCTTCCCTCTGTTGACAAACGCCAGTGTCAGGCCTGGCACTGTGCAGGTGTGCCACAAACAAGTAGGTGGCACCAGGAGAGCGAAAGAGAGGGCACACAGGACGACGGCGGTAACAGCGAACGCCTGGCCTCCCACACATGCACACACTCGCAGTGAGACATAAGGCATAAGGTACAAACACCTGTGAGTGCAGAAGACACACTTAAACAGATGCACGGAAAGGCACAAACACCCACGGCGTGCACGCTTATGGTGGCAACACAGACACATGGCATGAGGCTGAGATAAGTCTATTGAGGGGAAAGAGGGGAGGGGGGTGTCCCAATGTTCTGCAGATGCCCAACACCACAGAGACGCATTAAGACGCCCGAGAAGAGGGAAGCGAAGTCGGGGAGGACGAGAGGTGTAGCCGGCGTGAGTGAGAGACAGATGGACAGAAAAATATGTCAGCGAGGAAGAATAACTAAGATAGAAAGAAAGTGGAGAGACGGGGAAAAGGGAGGAGAGGAACAACAGAGGAAAAGGCAGGAAACAGAGAGACAGCTGGCACTCTAGGGCATGCTGGATGGATAGCTCCTTGTTAGCATAGGCCTGACAGGCTGATGAGAGGGCTGCTGTCAGCCGGAGCCGGGGCCGGGGCTGTGTGAGTTTGGGCGATAGGCAGGGCAGAGGCTGGGCTCCGGAGCTGGGGGGCCTCGGCAGATGAAAGACACGGAGGGTGGTGGTGGTGGTGGGGCGGCGGCGGCGGCGGCGAAGGGGGTCCTCCCAACTGACTAGTTAGAGGAAGACCCGATGCAGCCCTATTATACGGCCCTATGACAAGGCTGCACGCTCGACTGGCTCCCGCCCCTGCGCCACCGCCGATCGGCCTTTTAAAACAGTGGTACCATTCACCTCCGGTCACGAAACAGCAATAAGTCAACTGACGCATTGTTGTAAGATCATGATTTATTCCTTTGCTGTTGGCTGCTTGCGAGACGCGCTGGCCATGTACCGACAGACTGACACACTGGGTTCACCGGGGGCTTTAACACAGGCAGCACCTAGAGCAGCAAGAATAAATGCACTCTATCTGTGTGTGTGCGTGGCTTTCTCTCTCCCTCTTTTCACTTTCTATTCCCTGTTTCTCTCTGCTTGGCTGAGAGGCTGGACAGGCGGAGGTGGTGAAAAGCAGCTGGATGGTACTAACGATGTTACTAACAATACCTTCTCTCATACATCCTCTCTCTGTGGCAAGCACACTATAGAAATATTACCTGTCCATCCGGCGACGGCTAACACTTACTTTAACAAACATTTTGACAAAGTCTGACATTAATTATATATTTCTCATCCTTTAAGATATTTCGTCACATAACAGCGGTGCGGATAACGAGCTGGGCGCTTTTCAGTTTAGTACTGTATGTATACACTTAGAGAATCACGGCAGTCATTTCCACTTGAACTGGGAGGTCAGTCTACCCAACAGCAAAAAATAACGCATCACAGGAGCTGTAATAATACCGAGCCTGCTAGTAATCCCAGCGGAAATGTGAAAATACCTTTGTACTACAGTGCCTGACATATATTGCTACCAACCAAAACACCTCTCCCTGAGGAAGATGGATGGATAGACAGATGAGTGGATGACGGATTGCAGAGGATAAAAGGCTTACAGAGGTAAAGGTCTGACGTGAAGGCTCTTAAAATATCCTGTCGGCATATATTTGTAAAAAAAAAAAAAAAAAAAAAGAAAGAAAAAAAAACAAGGCAAGATTTGTCTCCATGCCAGAGAAAACTGTAAATCACAGACAGCAATCACCTCCACCCCCTCTTCCTGCTAAAAAGAAAAACACCTTCACCCTTGAGTCTGGTAATTTACATGGTGTAACCCTTGTGTCACAGCTCAGCGTGCCGCCGAGACCCCGAGCAGAGGTGCTGCTGGTCTGAGGAGCAGAGGGGAGACAGGTGAAATTCTCTGAGGGCCGGATCATTTTCACAGCTCCTCCTGATTATGTTTCCGATGGGAGAGCTGGGGTACACTTTCCCTCCAGCACCCATCAGTGCTACAGGCCCCTCCGGCTGTTCAGCGCCCTGCAGCCTTGTACATACCCGGGCAGGAACCGGCTACGGCACAGATACAGATAGGACATGGGTGACATCACTTCCCTCTCCCATCTCATCTGTCATAAACATTTGGCTCTGCCTCATCAGCTACAAAGATAAGGGCGGAGGATGGAATGAGGAACAGAGGGAGGACGAGGGGGAGGACGACACGGAGAGCTTCCCTCCCTCGTGCAGACAGAAGGAACTTTAAATTATGTAAAAGAGTTAAGACGTGTAATAACGGATAATTTAAAGCTTTCTTTTTTCGTCCGTTCGTATCTGGTGGTTGTAAGACATACAGTCAAATATAATCCAGCATTAGTTTGGATTTCACCGCCTGTCAGAGCGCGGCGATAGCGCAGCTGTTTGATTACAGGATGCCCAGGCAGGGGGATGGAGGGGGGGGTGTGAGGGGGTGTCAGGGCAAACAGATCAGTGCAACTCTCTCCTCACAAGTAGCAGAGCCATGTCAGATAAACATTCTCATCGCACTACTTATGGTTTGATAACATTCAGAACCGTGTTCAGTCTCAGATCCGGCGTTTTTGGAAGATCTCATTTCAACATGACTGTATACGGAAGATATTTTCCTGTACTGCGCTGTAATTTCAACCCATAAAGACCCAAACACCCACCGGAAATCAAATTAATTTACTGATCAAGCCTGTTTAATACCTGTTGATCCAGTAATCCTATAAATACATGTCAATAATTGGTGTAAAATACACTTATTCATCTTTTCATGCTCATCAGATATGACCATTTGGACGTTCAGAGGCTCCATAGTTACCATGGAAACACTGTTGTCTTCTACAACATTGATTCACCAGTAAAACCTATGGAGTTGGATCAATGACAGTGAATGGACACACGGAGTTTATGTTTAATTAATGAGAGATTTTACTGAAAAAGTCACTTTTTCTTCCTTTTTCTCTGTTTTTGATATAATATCCATCAACTTTAATCTGAGCTTTTATGAACATCTGCATGATCAGTGAATTAAATTACAGGAAAATATAAGCTTTTCAATCAAAAATGCAAAATACAAGGGAAGATATTAGCATAAATGGTGAAAAATTAACTTGGGAACTGCCCCAAAGGTCAGATCTTTATGGGTTATGAAGCAAGTTAGACAGGGTTATTAGTTTGTTTGGATCAAATTAAACGAACAACTGTTTTTAGTAACACAAAAAAGTCAGTAAAAACTACTAAGATATATAGAATTGAAAAGAAAGAACAAAAAAATGAACATAAAATCAGCTTTGTTTTCTCCCCCCCCCCTTGATTTACACTGAGATTACGACTATATACTGCAGTAGCATGGCAGTACAGCACCCACACAGCTGTAAAAGTAGAAAATGTCTTTGCACAGCATGGGCTTTTTGATAAACAACAGTTTTGTAAATCATATTGGATGTCTGTCTTTCTTTTATCCTTCTTGTAAATCGAGGCTTTGCTCATAATTCCTAAAAAAACGACATAAAAACTGAACTGGAAGTACTCAGTTCCTGAAAATAAAACCAAGGCTACTTATGCAACAACTCTGAAGTGAGATAGTCCGCATGAATCCAACCGTATCTGACAAGCTAAACTGAAAACTCAGACGACAAGGACTAATAACGTTTTATGACTGAAAGACTCACCTTAAACTAAATGACATTTTTTCAGAAACTGATACCAAATACAGGCACTGGCATTGTCTCGCCCTGCGGGGGGGGGGGGGGGGGGGGGGGGGGGGGGGGGGGGGGGGGGGGGGGGGGGGG
>JAQQZY010000020.1:8609809-8624106 GCA_030068375.1 Ostorhinchus rueppellii | reverse complement strand
GTATGAAGAACAATGAAATTGTTCATTTGAAACAAGTTTTTGATAAACTATGAAGTTATTTATGTTTTCTTGTTTTCGTGACAGCTGGTCTAATACATTTGTTAAGCATCGTATTTATGCAGAAAAACAAAAAACTCTAAATGGTTCTAAACGGACTTTTAAGCTCCACCGTTTCTATTTATATAGGCAGGGCTTATGGAAGAAAAACTGTTAAAGAGTGAGTGTTTTATGTATGAGCTGAGATTGTGTCAGCGTTAACACAAACACAGGCTGACTTTGCAGGACCTGGGCTTGTTAAACCGTTCTAGCGTTTGATAAGCAGGAGACATGACGAGCTGCGAGAGGACCCTTCAAGTTTAAACATGTCCAGCTCGGCCTTATCAGACGAAAAAACCTGTTAGCGCCACTTCTTGTTTCCAAACAGAGTGTCAGTCGTGGGCCTGCTGCGCCTCTCCAGTCATACCTAACCTGCGTCTGCTCTCCGCTGTGGTGTTCCCTCATTTATGTTCCCTCCATCTCGACCTCTGCACTTGGTCCATCTTTTCCGCTTCCTTCCCGTCTGCTTTAGTTTCTAATCTGTCTGTTTTCGTGCCATCTCAGTGTCTCTTTCTAGTCTTTGTATCATTTTTATTTTTTTATTTTAAAAAAAGCCATATAATATATACTTGATTCAATTTCTGCAAAAGTGTTTACAGGATGCTTTTCTAGTGGTTTTAAAAACTAACAACATTGAGGTAACAAAACTATGACGGAGGTGGCTTATGGTCCAGGTGGAACCTCAGAAGGAAAATGAATAAATAAATAAATAAATAAATGAGAACTGAAAATACAAGCAGGTCAAAAGTAAATTGTACACTCCAAGTTGTGCAATATAGTTTATTGTTTCCACTGTGCAATATTTTTGTTTGTTGTAATCACTGTCAATTATTATTAGAATTATTACTTACATACCTATATTACTTATTACCTAAATATTGTTATGACTATAATTACTGTCAACACTTTATTAAAACTTTCATCCTGTGATTATAAAATATATATAAATGAATATTTGCAAACTGTATATATTGTGCATATTATAATATTATAATACAATATAATCATTATTTATCATCATTTATTATTATTATTTTTATTATTATTATTTATTACTGTTATTCTGCTGTTTGTTTTATTAGTCTTTTCCAGTCTGAAACTGCTTGGGGGTTTATCATCACTGGTTTTTATAGTTTTTGTATTACAATTTTTTAAATAATATTTCAAATATTTGTACATTCAGTGTTTGTGCTGCAATTGGAACCTCAATTTCCTGAAGGTTCTGCCCAAGGGATCAATAAAGTTCTATCTAATTTAATTCAGATCGGACTTCTTTTACATCCTCAGTCCATTTAGTCCAAACCTTGTAAACTTTTTCTCTTTGCAGTCTGACAGAAAAGGACAACTTTTCCATGATGTAAATCTCATAAACAATGTCCAACCATTCAACAGCGGGGGGTTCCACTTGTAACCATTTTCTCGTAATGCTTTTTTAACTTGCTGCCAATAGTATATTTAGTCATTTCTTACCATTACCATTCCAGTTTTTAGTTCCAAATACACTGCTGATGTGTTTTTGAATGTCCTGCCAATAGTTTGATTTGATAGTGATCACTTCCATTGGTCCCACAGAGTCTCCAACAGGCGTATCCACTACTGGTGGAATAAAAAAAATCTTCCATGATGTTTCCATCAGAACTCACACCATTGGTTCGATCCTGTTGAGGATCACTGCAGTTGGCCCAACTCTCCAAAGAAATCACAGAACTTCAGTCTTTTTCAATCAGTTTGTTGGATGGTATTGATTAATCCTGAGATCATTTTGTTGCTCTTTGTGTCACTTTTATTGGATTTTTTTTTTTTTTATTATGTACCTCTGTCTGCACTTTTTCTTCCACTCTAAACTACTTCAGCCACGTGTTATCGTTGGGTCGTCTTTTCTAAATATCGCCTCTCAGACGCCCCCGGCCCCTACAGTAACATTCCCCGTCCCTTTTGCTCCAGTTCCTTCTCGACTCTCAGTCGCCTTTGCCTCTTATAAAGGTGGGGGGGGTATCGGATCTATACCTACCACACTCAGGTTGACTGGCGTGAAGGGCTTTGGCACTGGCAGATCATAGAGGGAAATCAGCATGTCATTCAAGTCATTTTCCTGAGGGAGAGAAGCGAAGAACAAAACAGACAAAGAAAAACAGAGGACATATGAATTTTATTTACTTGTTTTGCTGATGTCAAAAGTTATGTGTCAATCTAACAACAGTGCTGGGACAGGCGTTCCTGCAGACCAGAGGGGATTCCTGCAGCGAGGCCTGAAGGGCTCCAAAACATCCGACTGACATATGTTTAACGAGCAATGGTGAGGTTAAAAGACGGCTGAGTGTAGGGCTGCAGACGCTTATTATCCGCCAGTGTTGATTTACAGCCGAGAGCGGGCTGTCGGTAATTAAGCGGGGGTCCGCGTTCCAAAGACGAGGGCTTTAAGAAGCCGTCAGAGAGCTGGCTTGACCACAGAACAGGCCCCGAGATTATTCTTCCAGCCTTTATGAGCTTCACGACAAGACTTCTATTTACACTCTCAGGCCTTTAGCCGGAGGAGCTGAAGGGGACAACAGTTTGGAACTTGTTCTTAACCCATAAAGACCCAAAACCTCGACAGGCAACCAAAAGTATCTACTGAGTTAAGTGTTTAGTAACTGTTAATTCACTAATCCTATCAATACATGTCAATAATTGGTGTAAAATACAGTTCTTCATCTTTTCATGGTCATCAAATATGACCCATTTGGATGTTCAGAGGCTCCGTAGTTACCATGGAAACACCGTCATCTTCTACAACGTTGATTCACTCGTAAACCCCATGGAGTTGGATCAGTCACAGTGGATAAAATAAATAAAAAATGAATAAAAACCTACAAATCATATGGGGAAAAAAATGACAAAACATTTACTAAAATAAAGTTTTTTTAAAAAAGCAGAATAAAATAAGCAACAAAATGAAGAAAAACAGCCAAAGTAATGAATAAAATGAACGAAAATTAACACTAAATCAACAAAACAAATTAACATGAACAAAATAAGCCACAAACTGAAATAATTTGAGGAAAAAAATAAAAAAAGGCAACAAAGTAAAACAAAATAACAATGGATGGACAATGGAGTTTATATTCAGTTATGTTCGGTAGTTACCATGGAAACACAGTCATCTTCTACAACACTGATTCACCAGTAAAACCCATGGAGTTGGATCAATGACAGTGGATGGACACACTGGGTTTATGGTCAGTTAATGAGAGATTTGCTGAAAGAGCCATGTTTTCCCGAATGGACCCAAATGAAAGTCTGAAAATAACTTCCTATCAGTGCTCAATAGTAACTATATTGACATTGCGAGTCTGGTTTCAACCACCTCTACATCATGAAATAAATTCTGTTATGATTCGGTGCTATATTAATAAAATTTTATTGATTGATTTGATTCATATCTATAAATATATACATGTTATAAACCATCAAAATGTGGACCATTATAAGTAAAGGCACGTTTTCAGTATCTGGAAAGTTCATAAAAAGTGCAAAAATCAAAATTTCTCAAAACTGTGAATAAACTTTGTCGACATTGTTCCAAGGAAAATACATATAAAATGTGTAAAACCCATGGAGTTGGATTAATGCCAGTGGATGGACACACTAGGTTTATGCTCAGTTATTGATACATTTGACTGAAAAAGTCAGTTTTCTTTGGTTTTCTCTGTTTCTGATATAATAACCCTCAACTATACTCTGAGCTTTTATGAACATCTACATGATAAGTAAATTGAATATAGGAAAATACCAAATTTTCACTGAAGAAAGCAAAACACATAGCATAATATTATAACATATTGTCATAAATCACTTAAAGGATAAATATTGAGGAAAAATTAATTTGGGTACTGCCAGAAAAGTAGCACTACTGCAGGTCTTTATGGGTTAATTTAGGACAATTACATTTAAGACTTTTTAAGGATCTGCAGACTTTTCTTTGTATTGATTTACATGTCAGTTAAATTAACTCTGACCTTCAATGATCATTGAAAGTAAATGAAATTAAATATAGGAAAATACATGATTAACTGCAAAATACAATACAAATATAATATTAGAATAAATGATGATAAATCACTAAAGAAAGGTTAAACAGAGAGAAAAAAATTTATTTAGGACCTGCCATAAAAGTAGAACTGGGTCTTTATGGGTTCAGCTCAACTTCCTGGTGCAAACTGTGCTTTCTCTTCTATTTCTGTTTGCCCTCTTGGACTTGAACTTTATTTTGATTACGAGCTGCTGCTTGTTTGAGGAAATGCACACATGGGTGTATATGTATTCACGAGCCGGAAAGAGTAGAAGTAGAAACTGGAGAAGAATGGGCAGCGATTTACAGTAAGAGGAGACGACGGTGGGCGGGAGGGAGGGAGGGAGGAGGGAGGAGGGAGGGGGTGTGCAATCGAACAGCCTCCTGTCATGAGAGGCTCAATGCTCACACGCATGGTCAGCAACACGGCCTGGGGAAACAGTTCATTTACCCCTCGCCTTAAACCCTCATCGCTCTTCTGTCTTCCCTCGTCTGTCAACATCTCCCTCTCGCCTGGAACGGACAGCGGGGTAAATAGAAACCAAATCATGCACACTAACACTTCAGTCACCCAGGATTTCCAGCAATCTTTCTGTCTCTTTCCCGTCCTCCTTTCTTTTTTTTTTCTCTCCTCTCTATTCGTCTGTCTCTTTCTTCTCTATTAGATAATTCCCGCCGCAACGAGCGTGCGCGTTAAATGCTTATGTGACACCATTGTGATTGTCTGCTTTACTCAGGCTCTTAGTCCTGATCACTCTCCTCTGAGGGGTTCGGAAGAAGCTGTGACTACATGACGATTGAAAGTGGTCCCAAAGCTCTTTGCATCCCTCTCCTTCCTCTCCCTCTTCTTCTTCTTGTCTTCAGTCTAAACATGGGAACATCACCTACACCCTCTGCGCTAGACGATGCACGTCTCCCCAGTTTGTTGCATATTTTACATTTCCCCTCCCTTTGCTAGTACAATGCAGTGAATAGTCAGGGGAAAAGACTTTTGTGAAGTATGAACGTTTTGTGTGTACGCTGCCAGTGTGAATGTGTGGGTTTCTTTCTTTCTTTCTTTTTTTCTTAACGATTTGTTTTTCAGTAAATCATCAGGAATAACTTCCAGTGTCAGATCAGCGTTTGGTCTGTGAAATGTCAACATTGTTGCCGCTAACAACAGGAGCCAAGTCGAGCCCAAGACGCCGAACAAAACTTTGCACACGAAAGACAACATGCAGCATGCAGAAAAGCAAGAGAACGGAGGGAAATATCTTACCACAGTACAGTGTCTCAAAGACTAAACTGTGTGCTTGTTTCTCAGTCAAATCACACAGACATATCTTACTTTATTGCAGGGTGCTTTCCACACCGAAACAGACAGAAAAATATAATTGATACCGAACAGGAAAAGAGATGATTACCTGTTGTTTTGTTAAGTAGTCTGCGAGGGTATTTAGCAGCTTGTAGTAGATCTCAAACCACGGTAGATAACTGCAAAACAGACAAAGAATTAGCATCTCGTACGTGCAAAAGATAGAGAATTTATCATAAACAAGCAAAAATATGCTGAAACATTCACCTTTAACCCTCACTATTCCGCTATGTTTAAATGCACATCAACTTTTATGACAGTCGTAATGTACAGAAATAATCTGATAATCTGCTTTATCGCGCATGTTTGTGACAATTCTGAAAATTATGTGAATGTGGAGGCCAGAGTAAGTGACCCGTTGCTTCCAAATGATAAATATATACACATGTCACAGAAAATGGGTTGTGTTGCCAGCTACCCCAGAAAACGGCGTCATTGTTACAGTGAGAAAACTAAATGGAATCTAGATGTTATTATGGCATTCTCTGAGCCTTGTGCGTGCTGTGAATTCCTCTCGTGTCTGCTCGTTGGGCCAATAGGACGGCAGGGTGTAAAGAAAAAAAAAGAAAACAATGGATTTTATAATTCTTCCAACATAAACCACCATAGCTTTCATGCATTGCAGAGGGATGCTATGGTTTACAAGCATGTTGCTCCCAGATGCACAGGCTTAACAAAAATGCAGTCCAAGATCCCTCCTGCCACCCTCCTCCTCCTCCTCTTCTCCTTCTCTGTGCCTCTCCTTATGCTTTTCACATACTAAAAAACATCATTTCCTTATGTAATTAATGTAAAATAAATATATTCATTAACATTAGTGATTCATACTGCAGGGTTTGTGTTCAATCTAATTCACTAAACACACCCACCATAAGTTGAAAGCATCTGCAGCATGGCTTTCTTTACAAACTTGACATATTCTTGGCCAAGTCGACTTGCTTCCTAGGTGGAAAGTGGCCAACGTTTTCATTTGGCATAAAAGCTGTGGCTCCGTTTGTTTTAATGTTATGCAATGAAATAATAAAAACAGGGGTGTCATATCAAGGTATTGAATTTTTACACGGTTTGGATTTTTGAACACTGCATGAATAATGATTGTAGATAAAGACTACTTAGCATTGAGATGAAATAAACACAAACTCCCATTAATGCTTCATTAACTTGAATGGACACAGGGGTTGACAAATAAATTAGTGACCAAATGAACCAAAGAAGACTTTTATTATTTTCTTCCAAACCTCGATCGGTATTTGTTCAAGACGGCTAACAGTGTAACAATAAAACACTAAAGCAATAATGTCAGTCAAATTAAAAATGCATCACAGCCGCTTTGGCTCTAATAATACTAATAATATCTTTGAGTGGGAGCTGAGAGTGTGTGAGTTTCTAAAGCAGTGAGGTCCTGTTCAGGCAGTGGGCTGGAGACTGAGGAGTTTCCAGGGCATGGGTCACTGGCTGCTCTGCAGACTGGAATTAACAGACAACAAGAAAACAATAAAGTGAACCTAATGCAAATTTTCATATCGCTAAATCCAAAAGAGGCCAATGACAGGCCGGATTCTGGGAGAAGTGCAGCCAAGCGCACCAATCAGAGAAGCCGAGTGACCATTAGTCTGAAACAATCAGCCTCTTAACATGCCAATATTTTGACATCTGCTTGAAGATTTACTGCAATCAGGTCACACTTGCAGGAGAGTCTAAATCAAACATGCATATGTTAATTCACAGGCTGACCGGATATCAACCTGGAGACCTATTTCTGCCACGTCCAACCACATACAGCTCTGTATATCTGCATATGGAGTCAGTTTACATAGAACTGATCCGCAAACAGTGCTGTCGAAAATAATGAAAAAGGCTGAGAACAAAGCCTTCATATGATGTGCTTGTATCTGTATGGCTTTTGTTTAAAAAAAAAAAAAAATCCTGGCTCCTGGACATTAATCCTTCATTTTTCACAGTTGAAGGGGATGTAAATAGGAGGCTCGCTGTCAGAGGAGCCGTCAGGCCTCACAGATCTCACATTACACCCCTTCACTAAGGTGCTGTAAATCCTTTGTTTTAGAGGAAAAGGCATGATCGCCAACAAAGGCGAGTCAAATTATCAATATCCCCTTAACTTACGAATAGGAAACGGAGGTCTACACTTTACTCAAATGCAGTAGAAGGAATATACGTTAAAGATGTATTGTATTGTTCTGTCTACCCCTCCCATCAGCACTTCACCCTCCCTCCACTTTGCTCTCTCTGTTGATGCAAAGTTAAAGTTTGGAAAGCTTAGAGAGATACTCCTACTCGTCACAGTTCATTGCTCAGATCTGTTTGTGCTTTGCAAATCCTCCGATAGAGAGAGGCATCCATCACTAGAGTGCTCAGTGCGTGGGGGCCCCGCACACTCTCCTGCCATTTTAAACACATGTCTTCTCAAAGTGCCATGTACTCAGAGAATGAAGCGGTTAATCTGCAGCCCACTCACAGCCACACTGTGTCCAGAGCTCCGACCACCTAAACCCAGCAAAATATTTAACACAAGATAGAGAAGACGGGGTCAAGGAGAAGTTTCTGGAACACAGAATTACACTATTATACTTAGAAGTGGGTAGAAATATCAACTCAAATGGGATTTTTTTTTTTTTTTGTACAAGCAGTGTATTGTACAATAAATGCACAATTAAAATTAAGAGTCGATTATGATGTGATAATCCATCTAAATCTAAGTTAAAAGCATGTGCTCAGGAGTGGATGGTTCAGATCATAAGCCTGCAAGAAGATATACAATGGCAATATTATGGAACTACAGAAATGTATACATTAGGCTTTGTTATAATGTTGTTTTTCCTGCTGTTGCCCCTTTTTGGAGGGCGTTGGGGTTGATTTGGATATGGGGGTAAAATGATATAAAAGGCAATGTATAATGTATGCACTGGAATTCCCCTTATTTGTATGTGCTGTTATATTGCTCAAAAAAGACTAAAAAAAAATAAATGTAAATGTCGCCTAGCCTCGGTTCATTGTAATGCTTAGTTTAGACTTAATGCTCTCTCTCTCTCTCTTTTTTTTTTTTAGCCTAATGCATTTCGTTGGGATTTTCTTAATGGAATTATGGTTATTATGTTAACCTTCCTCTTCTGTATACAGTCTTGTACAAAAACAATAACAACTGTATTACATTACTGTCTATTATTTTTCCTGTTTCATATTTTTATTGAAGTGTATACAAGAGAAACAAAGGTGCTTCCATACACCAGGACACGCTGATGTCAGCATTAACCATGTTTGTATACACCGTTAAGTTTAGATTTGGACATTTTTAAGAACAAATAATGAAAGACGACAAATAATACTGGAAATTATTTTGTCAGACGTGATAACCTGTGCTTTTCGATAAAGAGAAAGTCCCCAAAAAAAGTCGAAAATCTCATCTCGTAGGTACACGATACGCATAAATCTGAGGAGTTTGATTAAAACAACACTGGAGCACTTTAAACTTTAAGTAACTGTCTGTGTTAAGCATGACAGTTAGTCCTTAAATCAGCTTTAATGCACAGGCACCTGTAATCGTAAGTCATCTTACACTTTGTAGACGGACCGAGCGGAGGATTTCATTACACCTTTACGTTGCCGGGTCAAAGGTTAAGTACAGGGAAGGAAGTGTCCTCCGGCGACAAACTAAGTGACCACTAACCACAGCGAGCCTTTACGCCTCGGCCATCAAACACAAACACAATCATGGTTTCATTTCTAAGCAAAACACAGGTTTAACACAAACCCTTTACAAGGGTGACAGCGGCGGGGAGATTAGCCGCATTCATTTATTATTATCATGGTTATTCTTGGTATTGTTTTGAGGTTTTGCCTGAAGGGAATGGGACCTTTCCCTTCAGCCACGGCTTCAGCAATAAGACTACAAAGGCCCGTCCACATAAAACTGTCCTACTCATTAAGTCACTTCCTTCTGTAAGCAGAGGTGACAATTTTATGGTCCCAGCACTTCAACAATCACAAAGACGCAAACTGTTTTAATTACTTTTATTTTACATCCATAGGAAATTCTTAAAAAAACATTTTAATCTATTGACACTTGAACCCTGAGATATTCTCCTTAATCTGACGGCTTTTAACTGATGACACAAGTACTTCAATGACCAGTTTGCTGGCCTGTTATTTTAAGGTTTTATGGTTGAACACTTCTAATAAATAAGCTCATGTTATTTTCTTAAGACTGTCTTGCGTAAGTGATGAGGTAAAAAAATATAAAAAGCATTTTATCAAAATAATAATAATTATAATAATAGTTTGACCATTTAGAGAGGCACAGGAACCCAATTTGCACATTTTTTATATTTCCTAAATGAAATATCTGAAATATTCGTATGCTCTAGGACATGCTCACTATCGTTTCTTAACACACTTGGGGCTATTTAAACAAAACAAAAAAAAGGAGGAAAAAACACGAAGACAAGAACGAAAGGCAAACATAACCAGGGAGTACATAAACAATTCTAAATGGAGGGGAAAAAAAAACTTTCTATATGTTATCATATTATAAATGAAGCAAGCCATGCAAACTACTCAGAATGCATAATGAATTTTATACATCATATGTCAAATGAATTAGCATGTCTAACTCAGCGAGAGGGACAGGGGAGCCTCTGCTAATTGGCAGCGAAGCTTCATGCATAATTATGGGCCAAGCGTCTTTGCTGTCGCACTGTGGCAGTAGCCGAGTAACGAGGAGAAAAGAGAGAGGAAGAGAGGGAGAGAAATGGAGGGAGCCGGGGAGAGAGAGAGAGAAAGAAAGAAAGAGAGAGAGAGAGAGAGAAAAGAAAAACAAAGGCCATGGAAGCTGGCCGGGAGGGTGGGTGTTGTGGGGAGGAGGAACACTGTTCTTCACAGCAGCTCATCAGGGCAGCAACAAACCCACGACTGTCCATCAACAGCCACACACACACAAATGTACATAAAGAGGCGAAAACATCACTGACAGGAGTCCTACTTTACCCTAACACACAGAAAGAAAATGCTCTGTGTTCCCTTCTCTATGTGTTATTTGCTAAACTGCTTAATACATTCATTAAAAATGGATTTATTTTGTACATTTTCTCAGTTTACTCTGAAGTGCATGAGCCTGTCCACTGAGATTAGCTCTGGAGTGCTCCGTCTTTGTAATGGAAAGGTAATTACATATGTAAAAACATTGTGTCAACATGCAATTACAAGAGAATTAAATGATAATAGCCTTTGTTTGAGCGTAATTATGCAAAGAAAATTACAAAAAAAAACAAAAAAATGCTGGGTTTAGTGTTCTCATTTAAGTGCACTGTGATCGGATAAATCCACCTATGAAATATCAAAAACAGCAAACTTTTGGATAATTATAGGCACATCACTAACATATTTGTGTGGGCAGATGAGAATATAAATTTGTTATTCTGGCATAGAGCAGCTCAGTGTGAAGTGTGAGAATGAATAGGAATGCTGCCTCAAAAAAATGTGTGTGTTCATTTGTAAGATCTGCTAAATTAATTTTTTTTTCATCAAGGAAAAAAAAAAAGCAATAAATGCCAATATATTAAAAAAAATAAAAGTTCTGAGGGCAATCCATGGATAATTAGAAAAAGGCCAAAAGGGCCAATATTTGAACAAGTAAATGAGAATACTGGTGCTTAAAGAAATCTCCTTCCACATGTTCCATTGATTTTGATTTAAGAATAAAAAAAACAGTATGACTTCGAGATATTTGCTTTTAATAAGTGCAGCTCAAATTTATTACACTAATTTGTTAAGTTAATTCATTAAAAAGTGAATGATGCACATTGATAAGAGCTGATTTAAAGTACAGGAGAATACAGAAGAGATTTTGATACTTCCAAGTATTTATTTCACAAAAAACAATCTGCAAAGGTAAGAGTGTGTGTGTGTGTGTGTGTGTGTGTGTGTGTGTGTGTGTGTGTGTGTGTGTGTGTGTGTGTGTGTGTGTGTGTTACCTGAGCAGACATATGCAGACCCGGCAGCCTTGAGTGAGTCGACAGAAACCAAACCTCTGTTTGCTGTCGATGTCCGTGAGCACAAAGGTAAAATTCTGCCCCACCTGATTCTGGGAAACCCTGGGACGAAGCAAAGCAGACAAACATGAAAGAAAAAGCAGCAAAAGCCACATCATAAGACTCTAATAATCACATCTATACAACTGGGTGCAGTAAAGGCGAGGAATCGTGGGAGTTTTATATTTTAAAAGAAAACACAGCTCGGTCTGTTTGGATCCGAAACAAACTATTTATGGTCGAAATCTCACAGTGATCTAAATCTGCAGTAAACGTCCAAACCTGATGTCACATATTTCCAGTATGGTTGCTTGAAAAACTGTAAAATGCTTTTCTAACCCCAAGGTGAATTCCAGAGAAGCCCAGTACCTCCCTACGCCACTAGATGGCAGCAGCTTAGCTTTGGTAGCAGCCGGCACATCCACCCCTCCCACTCCTCTTCCTCCCTCCCTCTGTCTGTCTTTACAATGGGAATTTTAACATGTCATTTTCCAGGCTGAAAATACGAGTCCAGGACTGTTGAGAAAGACCTGGACTAGATTAAATAGATGAAAACACAACGCTACTGAGCCGGACACGTTCAGTGATCTCATCCGCATCCTTCATGGCTGTTGTTGCTACATTCAGATTTTAATGTGCCTTTTCCCTAAACGCTGTATTTTTATTTTCTGGGATATTTACCAAGCAGCTGTGTTTTCCCAGTTGTGGTTTGTACATGTTTTACTCAGGATAATGTCAGGTTTGTCGGGTTAAAGACCACAAAGGCCACTTGCAAAAACATCCACGTGAACACACATAAACATAATCATCATTACGCTCTGACACGGCAGTTGTCATGTGACTCCACCTGATTGATGATTATACAGTTCACTATAACATGCACAGCATACGCATCATCTCATTTCCTTTTTTTTTTTTTTTTTAATGCGTCTTTGTAGGTGGGGGGAATGTATCTGCTCGCGTGTGTGCACTATTTGAAGATTGTGAAAGTGAAGCTGCATTGCTAAAGAACAGGGAAGCAGAGAGGGAGAGGAATCGTACCTTTCCACGTCAAAGGGAAAGCAGAACTTTGGTATCGTCTGAAGGACCTCCTGAGAAACCAGAACAGAGACAGACACACGCCGTTTTAGAGAAACACACATCACAAGGAAAACAAATAATAACCATGTATTTGAGTGAAAGAAAAAAAATCTCCTGGGCTTCGGCTAAGTGGAGGCTATCAGCTGGCTAAACAAAGTGAGGATTAATGTTAAACGCTGCTGATAGCAATCTGACATGGTCTTCTCATCCCAAATACTGGAGCCTAAATGCACTTAATCCAAATGAATGGGCAATAAAAATCACTTCATTTGGCAGAACAGAGTGGAAAGGTTCCCTTTTTTTCAAGGACGGGGAGGGATCCTCGATCCACAGCTTGAATAATTAGCAATTAATAAGTTCATTGATTATCGGGTGCCAACGGGAGATGAAAAGATGAAGGTAAAGAGAGAAAGAAAGAGGAGAGCAGAAAAGAGGGAGAGAGGGGACACAACACAAGGCGATGGTGGCAGATTGTAGTGACAATGGGCTAAGCAGCTCTGAGGGGTTAAGAGGTAGGAAGGGGGGTACAAGCCTTCAGGGCTTTACCTCCCAACACCTCCCCTGTGGGATGGGGAGGGAGTGTGGGGAGGGTTCGGGTCTGCATGCTCTTGAAGCTTGGAGGGAGGGGAGGGAAAGGAGGCATGGGGGGTGGGGGTGGGGGGGCACCTTTCCACCAGCGGCATATGGATTTAGACAGGGAGCAGGAACAGAGCGAAGCACCATATGGGTGAGCCACTCCAGACCAGCCACCGCCACGAGCACCGGGTCCCCGCTCGGGCTGTCGCTCTGCCTCCTCATCTCTCTGGCTACTAACCTGGCCCAGAATAGGTGCCAAGGACCAGTTCCTTTTGCCGTCTGTCTTTCTGCTCATCTACCTCTCCCTCTCAGTTGTGGCCAAGCTCAGAGACTAATCCTGGGGACTGGGTGGCGCTCTGCTCTGGCCTCTCTCGCCGTCTCTCTTTCTCTCGGTTCGCCTGCCAAACTCGGCCAATGAGCCCAAGGTCTGTCTCTTTATTTATTTTTTTTCCCCCTCCCTGATAGAAGATGTCCATGCTGAGAGTGACGCTGGTGCTACACCATCTCTCTGCCCCTCTCTCTCTTTTTCTTCCTGGCTCCCCTAGGGACTGATCCAGACGACAGGTTGGGTGTCTGCTGCTGCTGCTGATGCCTACTGTTGCTAAGCTAAGACCTCGCTGTGGGGAGCAGTGACTGATTCCCCCCCATCCCGTCTTATCAAAACTTAAAGCTGCCACCCCACAACCATCCCAACAGACAAGCGAGGAACAGCGACAATGAGCTATGACAGAAGGGGAATGTGTGTGTGGGGGTGTGTGTACACATATTGGTGTAGTTGTGAGGACAAATTACAGTCTTTATATTTGGAGGGACATTTTAGCCGGTGTTTGTGGGCTTTTAGGTTTAGGGTTGAACATTTAGCTGCACTGTTGAGGATAAGGGAATGATTTGTAATGCATTATATGCCAATGGAACGTCCTCACAAAGATAGGGAGATGAGTGTATGTGTGCATGATATGAGTGTAGGCCTGCTTAAAGGATTTTGTGCATCCAATGAGAAAAGACATCCAGTATTTGTGGTTAATGTGTGTGTGTGTGTGTGTGTGTGTGTGTGTGTGTGTGTGTGTGTGTGTGTGTGTGTGTGTGTGTGTGTGTG
>JAQQZY010000020.1:8578877-8589958 GCA_030068375.1 Ostorhinchus rueppellii | reverse complement strand
TATATATATATATATATATATATATACATAAACTTTCTTTTCAACTGTTTTGCACTACCCACCCCAAGAGCATCATCTCTCTTAATTTCATTGTACATATAATATGTATAATGACAATAAAAGCATTCTCTTCTATTAAACCTGTCTAGAGAAGGAAAAAGTCCATGTTTACCCATCAGCTAAATATTTCAATACTGGAAACATGTTATTCTTGTTTGAAATTCACCATTAATTTATCATAAATATCTAAGGCAAGTAACAAATACATAAATAAATAATTCTAAGTCCCTGAACATGAGATTAAATTAATTAGCAAATGGCCTGATTAAAAAAGTGGCAGTAGCTTAACTTTTCAGCTCATTTTCTTAGCGTTACTTAGTCCAGTGTCAAAACCTGATACTAACCATTAACTAATATAAAACTTTTGCATACAAACAGTTTGTAAAGCACACAATAGTGTCTACCACTAATTTAAACAAACTCTCCTGGTTTTCACAGCTTTTATGGTTGTTACAGTATAGATTTCTTGGTGGTGAAGTGCACTTGAATGCACCAAGAAGTTCCTGCCATAGTCTGATGTATCATGCAGGACAGAAGAACAGACACCTAGTGTTTACTACACAACTACAACACTGAACTGAGTATTTACTACATTTGGTAGTCAGTGGGTGTTAATGCCAGGTAGGAAATGTTAACGTATTTTGACATTAATGCAAAAAAGCAGCAGACTGACTCAGTGTTGTGTTTATTTCTGTTGTGTAATGGCTGTTAGCTTGATCCATGGGGTAAAAACACCCTAAACTTATCATCATTATCACCAAAAAGAAGAAAAAATGATCAGCGTCCCATGTCAAGACTTTTTCACCAAGCCCTATGTGCACATGAATGATTGTAAGTTGTTTTGTTTGTTGTTGTTGTTTTTTTACTATCCCCTTAACCCCCTACTGCCCAGCCTACATTCACTGCCCGTCTATCAGCTGTTAATGAGTCACCTCCAATATAACAACATTCCACTGGGGTAGTACACATGCCATCCATTGTATAGCTCTCATTTATTGTGCTTTTTCCACAATGGATGTATTTATGTTATGGGGTGAGGGGGCATATTGCTCGGAGAATAAGTATGTGGTGTCAACAATAACAGTGTGCATTATTCCAGTGCTAATACCCTGTCCTGCTGATGTCCTTTCTACATATCACAGATGGGCTCAGACAGGGGAGAGCGGCAGTATTATGCCTGTGCCGAGATCTTCCACTGAATATATTACCATGTGATAGGGGGAGATGTCTCACTCCCTAACACACACACACCAGCACACACACACACACACACACTTGTAGTGTTGGGCCAAGAGAGCTGCATATGCCCCAAACATACAAGCATGGGCTTCATTAATGAAGTGCCAGGAGGAGAGGGAGAAGGATGGAGAGCGAGTGTATGTCTGTGTGAGCCTGTGCGTGTTCTGTGTGTGTGCGCTCACACCAAGCGGCAGCCGGGGGGGATTTCCTTCTTTAAGCTTTCAGCTCCCACTGGGCTTAGCTCGACTGTATGAACCCTGATGTGGGCCTGCCTCTAACACATGGCGTCACACATGCACACACACACACACATATATATAAACCTCCTCGTACACACATAAAATGTATACATTGAAGCTCAGCAGGGGAGCAGCAGTGCAACACTGGCTCCTAAACATTTGGCTGTGGACGTCTCATTGACAGATGTACATGGAATCTAGCAGAGAGGGTCAGGTCATCGCTGCACCCTCCTCTTCTTCCTCCTCCTCCTACCCCTCCCTTCCTGCATCCATCTCCCCACCCTTTGCACAACATTGTATTTGTCCTGCCATTGCTTCTATCTCTGGCTGGTGGCTGCTGGTTGTTCCATGCATGGGGTAGTTAAGGAAAAATGCCCGCCAATTAAGCCACATCGTTATATGCGTGACAGCCATGTTGGCAAAGGCACTGTGTGGTTAGTGGAAGTCTGGCATCAGTTACTGTGACACCAACAACCTGTTTCCAAGTGTAGATGAACCCTTTTTTTCCCTTCTGTGACTGCAGCCATTATATAGATGGAGTTTGCCAGCGCACAAATATCATGTTTTTATGGATTCTGTAGTGCAGGGTTAACAGCAAGTCAAGTTTGCATATGTTTGACTTTACAGAGAGGTCTGACAAAATGGTGTCCAATTTAAGGATTTGAAATGAAACAAAGTGGAACAATGTTGTGGACACATGACCAACAAAGTCCCGCTTCCTTATTTCTAAAATCTCATTTCCTTGATCATGGCCATGCACGTACAGTATTAGAAAATGGCACCAAAAACAAACAGCGTCTGACATGTTGTGTGGTTAAGTTCAGGGGGTGTCAAACATGCGGCCCCGAGTATTTGTCCGTCACGCTGGTCTGGTCCATCTCCCAAAGGTCTCGGTGCTGACCTTGATCTACTGCAGGTCATACCCTGGGTTATGCACCTGGATTTGATGTTTCAGGTGCAGGTTTATTGTGTTTTTGTGGCCAAATACGGTGTTTCTGTGAGGAAAAAAGGCCAAAACATGGACAAAAAGTCCATTTTGCAAAATATCTACATTGGTGTGGATCCAAAACTCAATTTTAACCCTTTCATACATGAATTATGAGACCTGCATCAAGATTTTTATTCCTCCTTAAGCATGAAAAACAAAATGTGAACGAGTTTTGTTTCAGGCACTTACAAAAATGTCCACTCAGATACACCGTGCATTTAATTTTTGAAGCAAAGAAAGATGTATTTAAAAGTCAGTAGCAGAAAATGATATGAAAACAATGAAAGAAAAGCATTTTTAATGCTGCTAATGTGATGTTTTCTCACATTTTAACACATTCTAATACTAGTTCTTACTGAATTCATTGAGGTAATATGCAAAAAAAAAACTTTGTTAAAAAAAACAACAACTGTTAATTACAGCCTGACATTTAACAATTGATTTACACTAAAGCGTGTTACGAGAGATCAGGTTTATCAAGAACAGCAAAGTTACAGTAATGGTGTGAATGTCAGTGTATGGGATGATGCTTAAGTGTCCACTGTGTTGGCTGATATGGAACTAAAAAAAAAACCATGGACATACAAGAGAACAGCTTTAGAATAACTGTCCACTGGATTGACTAGTATGCATGAAAGGGTTAAAATAGCAGTAAACCTAAATCTTGCAATGTACCACTCGTGAACTGTTAGATTTGTGCAGAATAGTTTCTAATTATTAAAAAAAAAACCTTCATGCAACATTTTGTAAAACTGGTCAAAACATTTTTGCTTCCACAAGTTATTACCAGTTTAAGGTGGAATTCAGTTTTAAGGCAAATTTTCCAAACTGCTCCATGTGAAACTAAATACAGTTACCATGGCAGATGTAAAAGTGGGTTTCTGCAGAGCCTGAACGTACTACTGTGTGAAACTACTTTGAATGCAATGCTTCAGCGTGAGTCCAGAACAACATTAGGTCAAAGTGTTCACTGGTGAATTTTAATTGCAGTTTTAGGTTTTCTGAATTTCCATGCAACTTTCATGCCTTCATATGCAAAGCTCTGAATTTTAGGATAGAGCAGGCTTCAACTTTGTTATTCTAAACGGCACTAAATGCCAGACTGTTGAGATAGACCTCACTGAACTTGAACTTACCCATATTATCAGAGTGACACTGTGACATTTCAAACACCTTGAATTGAGATTTTTAAAGTTCCAGCTCTTTATGGACCTTCACAAACCTTGTACAGGATCACTATGTTTCTCCTGAACCTTCAAAAACCCAGGCCGCCAACAGCTCTTTACTCCGCTGCCAAAACACACCACTGCTTTCTTTTCGCCAGTCACTGGGCGCTGCTGAAGAGATGTGAGCAACGGGGCATAAAAACACTTCCCCTGCTCTCCTCTATCCTCACCACCTCCCTTCTTCTCCCGGGAAGCCAGCCCAGAGGTCAACGCAATCAGGACCCATGAGCAACAAAGGGCCCTAGTTAGGCATCCAACTCAGTGCCCAAGCCAAAGGCCAGCTTAGTGGGGCGAGACTGTCCATTAGGCAAGACCCTGGAACACCCCGGGGATCTTGGGTGCAAAGGGTTAGAAAGAAGAATAAAAACACTATCAACCCAGACACATACACACACATATTCCCAAAGACATACACAGATCATATGAGGCCTTGTTTGACACTGCTGTCAGAGTGCAGTGAAGGGGAAAGACGAGACCCTGTGACACACTGAGACATCACACACATACTGTACATGTACACAAATACACACACAACAGGCCCATTCCCTCCGCAAACACAAAGAACGAACGAGTTTCTTTCACGCGTCTTCGTTTTCCACACAAATCCACAGCCATCACAGCAGTCGCGCCTTCAAACATGCTCATTCTCTACAGTTCGCCACATTATTTATCCATTTCCTGTCTTTTTCAAGGGGTAAACAGTTGTGCTTTGTCCTTGGGAAAAGCCTCCAGCCTGACAAAGAGGTTTAACTTAGAACACAGATTTAGATTAATTACTATATGACACCATCTTCTCTTGTATCTGTATTATGTCTGTGTTGGGTAAATTTATATGTTATTTCTATGTTGGTTCTGAAGGCCACAGAATTTAATCAGTGCATAAAAACCCTCTTCATTTTTCACCCTACTCCTTACATTGCTAATACCAAATCCAACTTACTCACTGTCTGCTTTTCCCTGCCCGCTCTTTTTGTTTTTTCACCCATTTTGTCATTCCAGACACCTCTTACCTACCCTTCATCTTTCGCCCTCGCTCTCCTTCTCATCCCATGACTTTTTCACCTCCTTTCCACCTTCACTGTCTCCATGTTTTGCCCTTCATCTCTTTTTAAGACCCACCTTTTTCCCATTATTCAGGCCCTTTCTATGTAATCTTATATCACAGTACCAGTGTGTGTGTGTGTGTGTGTGTGTGTGTGTGTGTGTGTGTGTGTGTGTGTATATATATATATATATATATATATATAAAACCAGCAATTATAATAATATTCAATTAAGATCTGATTTAAAATAACCCTATTATATTTCATAGCACTGGATTTTTTTTGTACTTTTTCAAACACAACAAAAAAAACAACTGTCTATTGTGTTTAACCCTCAGGGGTTCACAGTCAAGGCCCCATGACTGAATCACATGACATGTTCAACACATCGTAGCGTCAGAACTTGGTCACATAGATCACTGGGAATAACTGCATTGGAAAGTACAGACTTGCAACACTGACACTTGTTATTTCATGTTGATAGAGCAAATACAACCGGAGAAATGACGGTTTGAACCTGGAGCAAACAAACATGAGTAAAAGTATGTAAATGAGGTGGGGGCGAGGCTTAGATTTATGACCATATCTACATCATTTTATGTCCCTTTGCAAAATGGAAAAACTGGACAAATCTGTGGATTCTAACCTACAGACTGCATTAGCAATACCGGTAAAGGTGAGGATGACCCCCACCTGAACCAGATGAGGTTAAACCAGGAGGACCAGGGGTTGGGAAAACACCTACGTAAAGATATGCTTATGTCAAATATTTCAGTATAGTTTTAATTTATTATAATTTCATTTATTTATGAATATTTGGAACCAATATTCACTTTTAAAGTCTAAGAAAAGGTTATTGGTTAAAAAGATAAAGGTTATAAATAAATCATAAATTTTTCAAATCAGATTTGATATTTTTTGTTTGTTTTTCAGCCTTTTGTGTTGATATAGTGGGTAAAGTGAAACAATAATAAGCAGATGAGATGGATAAAGTAGAGCTGAAAAAAAAAAGATACCAAACATGGGTATAGGAAACATTTCTAAATATAATATTCATTCATCTTCTGAACCTGTTTCATCCTCACAGGGGTCACTTGGAGCCTATCCCAGCTACTTAAAAGGTGAAGGTGGGGTACACCCTGGACAAGTTGCCAGTTCATCACAGGGCTGACATATTGACAAACAATCACTCTCACACCTATGGGCAATTTAGATTAATCAATTAACCTATCAGTGTATGTGGGAGGAAGCTGGAGTACCTGGAGAGAACCTATGCAGACACGGGGAGAACATGCAAACTCCACACAGAAATGTCCCACCTACATCGACTGGTGTTAGAATCGAACCCAGGACCACCTTGCTGTGAGGCACAAGTGCTATCCACTGCACTACCGCGTCACCCTATATATAATATTGGTGGGTATGTATATAATACATAAAGGAAAAATCAAAAGTACTCAAAAACAGCCAAAAAAGGCTCAGACCACTAAGGGTTAATGTTTCAAACCATAACAATAACACTGTTGATATAAACGGCACTGTGCAAATGTCTCCTAATCATCTAACTCACACTTTAACACAGACCAGTATTGTCAAGTTTTTCCAGTTTGAACGTGCTCATCAGTCTTATTCATGCTAAATCCCGGAATTTGTAACATTGTGCAACCATACACACAGCATGTGTCTGTCATTTATCCGTCCAACATCGGCTTATATTTGCCCTGGTGACTGCCACTGACCTGTTGGAAAATAAGGATGGTATATAGTGGTTACTTTATAAGCTGTATGAAGGCACGTGACTGCAGATGCTCTCAGTTCAGTCCAATCTGTTCCAAAGCCTGTGTGATGTACTGAACTTCTCAAAGAACAGAATGTGTTGTAAAATGCACCAACTGTAAAGGTCTTAGAGGTGAATCTCTGGTGTGTGGTACTGGGTTATGCAAATAAAACTAATTTAATTGAACTGTGAGTGTCTAATAAATAAGTTAGTCTGGAAACTATGATTGTATACACTGGACTGTATATAAAGATGGGTCCTGTGATGGCAAGTCTGTCCTTTTTGTAAAAATGAAAACAAAATCTTGCTGTTGTTGCAGCTGTTTTGTGGCTTGTGTGTTCTGTGTTCCAGATTTCGACTCCAAAGGATTTTTATGTAAGTATTAAAACAATTCTTGTATTTATAACGACCTTAGTTTGTCCAATTACTTTTAAGCTTCTGAAAAAGGAGGGACTGTGTGTAAAATTGTCATAACTGTTTTCTGCTAAATCCCTTCAATTACCGCTGGGAGCCCAAAATCCAATCATCTTGGATTGTTTCATTTTTAGATCCACTTTGGTGTTGGAAGGAGGGAAGATTCCAAAATTTGTGTCAGTGTCCAAATGGGTGCTTCTGTGAAACTGGTCCTAAAAACAGGACATGGGGCTAAAAATTCTAACCAGATGTAGACGAATGTTATGAAGCAAATTTGGAAGGACTCTGCGTCTATTTTAAAAAGAAACACTCACCAAGATAAAACAGAAACTATTTTTCAGCTACAACACATTTTTATATTATTTTACATTATTTCTAATACAAAAATCTGCATGTAACAGTCAAAAGGACACAAAAACTGGACACTACTATTCTTTTGAATATCTTTTTATCCTCTCACAGGCAGAGTTTTAGGCAGGAATCAGAGTTTTGGGTGTGCAAAAAAAAAAAAAAAAAAAATCAAAGTGTACATGGTCTTTTCCTGTCAGCTGACCAGCAATCAGAGAGGTCTGCTTTCAAATGGTACATCAACTGACCAATCAGATCGTGTGTTTCTTGGCGAAATGTAGAACCAGAAGTCAGATGCTACTTGTGTAGTTCATACAATCTTTCACTTTATTTTAGTGAAAAAAGATGGATTTTACCAAAATTAGGAACTGATGAGGTGAGACAATTCTATAGATATTTACCACGGCTTTGGCCAAGACGTGCACTGTTTTGTTTTGTTTTTTGGCCGTGTTTTTCAAAAATTGGCCGTGCAAATTGCAACTGCTTGAATCACTACCTAAAAGTATGCTCACAGGTAGATTTGGGGAATTGAACTCATTATACAAGACAGAGTGTTTCACAAAATTGACCGCTGTTGCATAATAGTTCATGATTTATATGTGTTTAGATGGGCAGGTTCTGCATGTAACACCAGTGGACACAATAGGTTCCACACGAAACCTGGACTGAGACTGAGATTGATGGAAAACCCACATCTGGGTTAGAAAACCCACTAGGATCAACACATTTAACACAGTATCTGTATATATAATCTCTATCAGGCCATTTACATACATGTTTTCAGATCTAATGCACTGACATGTAGGTAGCTTTAATGTCCATATTTGGGTCCTATTATTGGCTCCGATATTTGATTAAATATTCATTAATTATGGGATGGCTCAGAGCAGGAGTATAATCTTGAGGCATTTATCTGAGGTCATCATTAGCTCCATCCTGGGGTAAATATGTCTACATTTACCTTTTATTATTTGATCTAAAAAAATCTGGAAAAAGCCAGGGACCAAAATAAACTTAGTTTCATAGAAAGACCCAAATACTTATGCTTCCAGCAGTGGATAGTTAGAAATTGTGCTTTCACTTTTAGAAGGCAATCACTGTGTCCATTTCTGTACAGTCTACAACAGGTAGGACAAATTTATTTTACTCCAGGGGCCACATCTTCTCAATATGACCTGAGGTGGGCCAGACCAATAAAGCAAAAATATATAAACAATGTCAACTCCATACATTTGTCTGTGTTTTAGAATGAAAATAATGAAATTATATATTTTTTAAAACTTTACATTTACAATCTATCCTTTAAAAAAGTGAATAACGTGAGGAACTTTGAAAAAAACTCAAATTTCTTATGAAAAATAAGTGCAATTTTAATAATATTCTGTCTCAATTTATCATTTACAAATGTGCATGACAACGTATAGATCACAGTGGATCTACAAACACACAGAACTTTTAGAAACAGGCAGAATATTGGTCCAATTACACCTCGGTCTCTTAAGGCATTTCAGGTGATTCATATTTATTGAGGTTATTCACTTTTTTGTGACAGAATAGCATACAAATATAAACATTTTCATGTAATTTTGCTTTTTTGACAGTAAAAAAAAAGAGAAGACTGAGGGAGTTGTCATTGTTTATAGGTTATTATGATAGAATTTTACTGGTTCTGATCCACTGGAGATTGAATTGGGCTGAATGTGGAACCGAAACTAAAATGATGTTAATGTCCTTGACTGAGAACATTCACAGTGTAATACTTGCATTTCACAAATTCACCCCCACAGGCCAGATTGGACCCTTTGGCAGGCCACATGTTTGACACCTGTGGTCTACAAGAACAAAATTAACCAAAAAAACTAAAACTTGGCTAAATTGTTTTTGTATCAGTAGAGAATTTTAGGATTGATGCATGATATACCATCATATCACCCGACTCCGCCCAAGGGTTTCTAGGGGCCACATATCACTGTCTTTAAGTTTGTGTATCTGACCCCACCTTGACTCCATCACTACCTCTCGCATACGCTTTCTCTTCCTCTTTCAGGATCAACACACAGATCTCTCGGGGTTGAAGCCACCAATCATGTCCAGCAGCTCATCTCCTTTACCTCAATCCCTCAGACCACGGGTAAGGTACACACCCAATCGACCTCTCTACCAAAGAGCCTCCCCCCTCCCAGGACCGGTCCAGAGCTGCAGCCACCAATCACAGCATGTCAGGCCGCCGGTCCTGATGGAGCATGGTGTCAACGCAACACTCAGAGTTGCTGAGGTTGAAGCCTCAGGAGACCCTCTGCTTCTCTCCTTGTCTGTCTCTCTTTGTCTGTCCCTCTCTTTCTGCCTGTCTGGATGATGACACAGTGAGCTTTAGCGCAGAGATGGATGTCGAAGTCTACGTGAACAGGAAGTAAGTTTAGTCCGAAGCCATGGCATCCCGAAAAAAGTTGACAGCGGTTGTAACTCAAGAGGTGCAGAGACCAAAGCCACGAGAAGATACGTGACAATCCAAAGTCATACAAGAATTCAATACAATCTGTACAATTTTAAAAATGGATTAGAAAAGTATTTGATGTGATGTGTTAAAGGGCTCATATTTATAAAACCCTCTTTTTAGTCTATGCTTCATTTCTTTGCGTATTTGGACCCCAATAGTTCAGACAGTGCGAATTTGAACCCTCCAGCTGCTGCTAAACTATCTTTAGATTCATTCTGGCAAAAATCAAGTGGATTTTTATTACTCCTTTCAATTCTTGCTTAATTTGTTCCATTTTATTATTATTATTATTATTATTATTATTATTATTATTATTATTATTATTGTTGTTATTATTATTATTATTATTGACTAGTTATGTATGGCAAGGCAAGTTTATTTTCTACAGCAGATGTCATATATAGGACCGTTCAAAGTCCTTTACAAAATAAACAAAAACATTTTTAAAACTTAAAAGCATCACAGGAGAGCCATAAAAGGAGAAAGTTAAAATATAAAAACATTAAAAAAAACATGAAATAAAACCAAAAAAAAAAAGTCCACATTTGCACATATAAGGTCCAGACTTCAGACCAACATTTCTGCAGTTTGACAGAATTGTTTATCAGCAGCAGTGGTTAGAGTAAAAACTGAAAATATGTCCAAACTTGGAGACGATTACCTAAAATGTTCTTTTATTTAAAAAAAAAAAAAAAAAAAAAACTTAAAATGTTCAGCTGTTGGTTGAATGGGACAGAGCAGCAGAGCCAACAACTTGGAGGGGGCGGAGCCTGAAGTATCTCATGTGCATTTAAAGGGCCAGCGCTCCAAACCACCTTTCTGGTGTTATTACTCAGAAATAGGGTTAAAGATGGACCTGTGGAGTTGAACGAATGAAGA
This sequence comes from Ostorhinchus rueppellii, assembly GCA_030068375.1. NCBI lineage: Eukaryota > Metazoa > Chordata > Actinopteri > Kurtiformes > Apogonidae > Ostorhinchus > Ostorhinchus rueppellii. Next base: position 8,579,248 of record JAQQZY010000020.1, on the reverse strand, counting down.
ATTCAGACCCAAGCAGAGCATTTAAAGAATTCCATTTAAAAAAGCAAAATATCACTGATTATAAAATAAAACCCCAAAAATGGCTGCTCAAGAAAAGGGTCAATTTGCATCGTGGTTTACTGAAAAAAATTCTTTCTTTGGGGTTATGTTAAATATATCATGTATGGAACAAAGATACAGGACATCAACGACCTGAAGCAATAGATCACTGATGCTCTTGATACCACTGATGAGCTTATGATACAGCCAACATGGAAACAAATCCAGTACTGTCTGGATGCGCTTTGTCCAGCTAATGGTGCCCATTTACAGGGGAATTAAAAGAAGCAAAAAAGCTGCAATATGTACTTTACATTTTTTCAGATTTTTTA
>JAQQZY010000020.1:8559482-8570665 GCA_030068375.1 Ostorhinchus rueppellii | reverse complement strand
TGTTCAGTTATGGCAGCAGTGGGACACCTTAGACTGGGTGGAGCTGGAAGAATACATTTGGTAAACACTGTATGTGTGTATAATGTTAGAATACTTTTCCGGCTGGTTTGGGAGGAACATGGACCGAGAAGTACTGTAAAATCAGCAACAGATTTGAGTCCAGTAATGCCTTAAATGTGAAACAAAAGGAGGCAGACACCAGAGAACAATGAGAGAGGGAGAGAAAAGCAAAAGATGCAAACAGAGATGGAGGAAAGAAATGGGAAAACAGAGGTGTGCATTCCTGTCACGGTTGCATGATAATTACTGATTCGTCAGTTATTGAAGACCTGCTCACTGCTTTTCATTACCAGCAACAGACGTACAATGAGACGGAGAGAGACAGAGTGGAGGAGGAGGAGGAGGAGGAGGAGACAGGGGGAGGAAGAAGGAGAGGAGATATGATGAGGATGAGGAGGAGAGTGGTGCTGGTGCTGGTGCCGGTGCTGGTGATAGGTGTTGGGGGAGGTTACCACAGGATGGCAGGGTGAGAGAGGGCATTAGAGAAGGGAAGGAAGATGGGAAAGGAGGAGGAAGAGGCTGTGTGGAAAAGTGAGCGAGTGAGAGATTTGGAGGGAGGTAGAGAGAGGAAGAGAGTGAGAGGAGAATGAAAAAGCAGAGTGTGTTCCAACCTGGTCTGTGTGGTCCTGGGGGAAGCTCCACAGCACGGTTGGATCTAGAGGTAATTGACAGACAGCATTAATCAGCGGGTGAGAAACACACCGTCTTCGCTAGCTGCCTCAGAACACATACATATTAATGAGAGGGGTGGGGGCAAGGGTGGCTGCTGTGAGTCTGTGCGCACACACACACACACACACACACACACACTCACAGCACCGCACAGTGAAAGACAAGAGAGAGAGTGTCTCGGCTGTATCTGCTGTAAATATGCAAATCTATATTCTCAGTGTAGATATGATAGCTTATATTATACACCAAATCGGCCACGTTTAAGGAAGTGATATCAGTGCAGACTCCACTTTATTTGCTTAATTTTTCCTTGCATTTACACAAATCTGAATTTGTGCGCGAGAGATGCAAAGCCCCGCTAAAGGGTTTATTAGTTGTTGAGCATAAATAAAATGTTTTCTTGGTTCAACTGCAACAAATGCTGTAATAAATGGAAAACTCTGGAGGCTCGTGGCTGTTGATCAGATGAAATAATCCATACTGTGTTTTGATGAGCTGTGATGGGCATTTGGCATTCTTTGTCAATAACTTTATAACTAGAATATGACCAATATGACCAAAATAAATGTCACTTTTCCCCATCGTCATAGGCGATTACATTTTTCTCACAACATGCTTTTCTTTCAGTTACTACAGCAGGTTTTTTTCTCCCAAGTTTTTTTTTTTTTTTTTTAATTTTCATATTGTAACAATCATAACTGTACAACTTAATGGACATAAAATACACCATCATAGTCCCAACCTTGAAGCAACTCATACTCCAACAAAAATATCTAAATCCATACATCAAAAATGAAAACATAAAATAAAATTAATTTAAATTAAATTAAATAACAAAAATAAAAAAAAAATATATGCTTGGTTACAAATTGTTTGTGTCCATCTTTTTAATATATAAGACAGGCTGCCACATTGCATAGACCTGCCTCTCGTAGTACTGTATATCTGATTTTCTCCCATGTCCTTTAGTTCACAAGGTCTTTAATCCAGAGGTCGAAAGTCCGTGGATTTCTGTCTTTCCATTTAAGTAGAATGAGCAGACGAGCTATTAACGTTGCAGCAGCAGGTTTGTTTGGACTTTTTTATAAATTTTATACAGCGTAGTAGTAAATCACACAACCACAATGGACCTTGGAAAACTATACTGATCTCCATAATCACACAATTAACATGATTACTGTCTTTATTTGGTCATTTTCTAAAGTACCAATGCAATTATTGAATCTCACTGTTGATCAGCAAAAATTGCATCTAAAAAACTAAAATTACAGAGGAATGTTGACGCTAATGTATGAGAAACAGCAGAAGAAATATCTCCATTTACTGTTTAAAGGGGTCATATTTTGCTTTTATAAATGGAATTCTTTATTTTAAACATGTCCCTGTGGTCTCCATAAACTGTAAATGCTCTGCTTGGGTCTGAATTCTTCATTCATTCATCTCCACAGGTCCATCTTCAACTCTATTTCTGAGTAATGACACCAGAAAGGGGGTTTGGAGCGCTGGCCCTTTAAATGCACATGAGCCACTTCAGGCCCCGCCTCCTCCAGGTTATTGGCTGTGCTGCTCTGTCCAGTTCAAACAACAACTGATCATTTTAGGTAATGGGCTCCAAGTTTGGACATATTTTCAGTTTTTACTCCAACTGCTGCTGCTGATAAACAATTTTGTGGAACTGGAGAAACGTTGGTGTGAAGTCTGGGCTCGGGCTCCGCAATTAATTGAATTTTGACCAAGATTTCGATTTTGTTGTCAAACAATGTTATAACTCACATAATGGAGTTGAAAAGATTTATTTTTTGTTTTTAGTTATTTTATTTTTTGATACAATTTGCGAGAGACGCACATGTGCAGTACATTCCATTCCATTGCAAAACAGTTGTAAAGTACATATTCGCAGCCAAAATTTATTTTCAATTTGATATCGATTCTTTATGCAATACATTCCAAGTGTTTTTTGAGAGAGGCAGAAATGCTTAACAAATGCATTGTGAAACTCAAAATTAATCATTTGAATAATCGTGATATTGATTTTTTTTCCATAATCAAGCAGCAGAAGTCAGGACCTTATATGTGCAAATGTGGGGACGGAACTAGTTATAAAATGTAGCAAATTAAGAAGGAACTGAAACGTGTTGTAGAAATCCACTGGATTTTTGCTGAAATTAATCTAAAGACTGTGTAGCAGCAGCTGGAGGGTTCAAATTAGAACTGTCTGAACTATTAGGGTCCGAATACACAAAGAAATGACCCACAGACTAAGAAAAGTGGGTTTATGAATGAATGAATGGTTTATTTTGGTTTGTACACAGTACAACAACCATAATAAACACCAAAACCAAAAAAGGAATATATTCATGTCAACTGCTGCTTCTAATCTGAGCCCTTAAAGGCCATTTTACAAATCATTTGAGGACAAAAATCTAAATTACCTGAATGTACAGGCTGTTGGGATTTGACCGGTGCCGTTTATAATCTACAGTCCTGTGTAAAAGTCCTATATCCACGTTTTGTTCGTTGTTTTAGTAAATCCATTCTGCATTTGATCCAATCTGACATGTGTGAATTATAAACAGCAGAAAAAAAAACTTCTATAAACCAAAGGGGTCATCTTTAGTGTGACCCCTTTATATTTAACATGTCTTTAACCTTTTTTTATTCAGACAATATGGGATTGATGGTATTCATTTTCTGATGTTTTCTACCAGGTTTCATTTCAACTCAGGTCAGATGTCTCTAATTTTCTGTGCTACTTCTTATCATGGGGTCAGAGGGTCAAACTAAATAACCTTCACAACCTATTTCATTATGTTTTTTGTGTGTCATAAGGTTTCACGCATATTTCCTGTATTTTCTCGTTGTATTTGAAGGAAAGTGAACGAGCGATAAATATGTATGACCATTTCAACCCTGCAAAAACAATGATAAAGGTGGAATAAGACTTTAACACACTACCATATGTGCCAGTTAATAGAAAAAAGTACTGATGAATTAATCGACACTGACAAGAATTATAAGACACGGTCATAAACAACTTCTTTAACCGTTTACACAGGTCACTTTAGGGGAATATTTGTAAAATTTTACACAAGCCACTCCTTATCATCACTGCACTGACAAAAGGACCTTAAGGATCAGCAATGAAGCTGGCAAAAATCAGTAAAAAAAAAATCTAATATTCCGTAAAACATAACCACTTACTTTGTAAATATATGCCCACGCTGAAACCCTTCAAATGATCTTTCAACTTTGACAAAGCTGACTTATTTTCCTAATCTTTTTCTCAGACTAATGTGGTTGAAAGAAATGAAAAAAATAAAAAAAAAATTTAAAAAAAAAGGAAAGGAAAAAGCAGCCACCCAGCTTTAGTGTGAACATGAGGGTCTGTGGTAAACACGGTTTCCACAGCTCCAAGGTCACAGTGTGGCCTCAGCAGGAACAGCGAGGGGCTGAGGAGACGAGCCCTCACATGCCACGTTCACTGTAATGGACGGACAAAAGGCCTCTGGCTCCTGAACACATCCCTGCGTCTGCCAAAAGAAACACTGGAATAGTATGGATGTATTTGTTCTTAAACACAGTACGTAGAAGAAGGAAAAGGCTTTATATTCAACAGGTCAGACCATGGTTTACACTGACTCTTACAGACCTGGAACTGTGTTTGTGGCAACTTCCAAAATGAATTTTTCTCTACATGTATCACCAGTCATTACAATATTGTCCTCTCCATTTTGTATTTTTCAGTAAAAATCTGGTATTTTCCTATATTTAATTTCCTGGTTCATAAACCCATAAAGACCCAGTGCTGCTTTTGTGGCAGCTCCCAAAGGAATTTTCTCGATTTTTAACCTTTCTTAAGTGGTTTATCACCATTTATTCTAATATTATCTTCTGTATTTTATATTTTTAGTAAAAATCTGGTAATTTCCTGTATTTAATGTTCTGATTATGTAGATGTTCATTAAAGATCAGATTAAAGTTGAGGGTTATTATATCCAAAACAGTAAAAACTGAAGAAAAAGATATTTTTTTCTGCAAAATATATTGTAAGTGTGTCCATCCACTGTCACTGATCCAACTCCATGGGTTTTACTGGTGAATTAATGTTGTAGAAAATGACAGTGTTTCCATGGTAACTACAGAGCCTCTCATATCTGATGACCATGAAAAGATGAACAAGTGTATTTTACCATAATTATTCACATGTATTGATAGGATTAGTGGATCAACAGGTTTTAAACATTTTATATCAGTGATTGATTTTGGTCGCCAGTGGATGTTTGGGTCTTTATGGGTTAATGCTCAGACTGAATTCAAATATTATATCTAAACAGAAATGTAAGGGAAGGAATGTGATTCCTTCAATAAAATATATTAAGTCTTTGTAAAAACAAACATCTAAGACGGGGGAGCCAAACATACGGCCCACGGGCCAAAACCGGCCCACCAAAAGGTCCAACCTGGTCCATGCCATGAATTTGTGAAATTACAATGAAGATCTTAAGAATGAAGGATGCTGAAATCTTTTTAGTTCAGGCTCCACATACAGGCGCATTCAATCTCAAGTAGGTCAGACCAGTAAAATATTATATTATCATAATAACCTACAAATAACAAATCCAATTTTTTTTCCCTCTTTGATTTAATGCAAAAAAAAGTTAAATTACAAACATTACATGTGCAATATTTACATTTACAAACTGTCCTTTTACAAAAAAATATGAATAATCTGAACAAATATAAACAACTGGAAATGTCTTGGGAGAAAAAAGTGTAATGTTACCAATATTTTACCTGTTAAATGTATTGTGTATTTGTAGTTGTGTAAATGATAAACTGAGGCAGAATATTGGTAAAATTACAATTTTTTTTCAAAGAAATTTCAGGTTCTTCGTGTTATTCATATTTTTTTTTAAGATATATTTTCATAATCTAAATGTACTTTTTTCACTGTTTTTATTTCACTGATCCGGCCCACTTCAGATCACATTGGGCTGAATGTGACCCTTGAACTAAAGTTTGACACTCCTGATCTAAAACCACTGCCATTCATCAAATTACACTGGTTTCACTGGTGAATCCATCTTATAGAAGATGACTTCGTCTCTGAACGTCCAAACAGGTCATATCTGATGACCATGAAAAGACGACAAACTGCATTTTACACCAATTATTCACTTGTATTGATAGGATTAGTGGTTGGAAAGTTATGAACCATTTTAGATCAGTAGATGGTTTCGGTCGCAGCTGTTTAGGTCTTCAATCAGTATGACACATCCATGAAAAAAAAAAAAAAAAACATATAATGCAGACCTTCATGAATAGCCCGAACATCAGGTAAATGCTATTGTGGAAAAGACGACACGGAACAATCCAGACTAGCTTCGTGGCTAACACCCCAGGCCTCCAGAGACAGAGGAACACAATGGACAAACGGATGGCAGGACACAGCAGAAACCATGATGGCTTACATAATCCTGTTGGATAATTTCATGGGCCCCATCTTGAAAAGAGTGGCATAGAAAAAAAAAAAAAAAAAGAAAAAAGCTGCAGAGCTCAAAGCCATGCACTTCAACTTCCACCACCACCTCCTCCTCCTCCTTCTCCTCCTCCTCCCCGCCCTATGATCTGCCACAGTTAGGGCTATTTTATGCTGATTTACTGGGTGAGAGGATGGGAACTGCTGCTGGAGAATGACACAGGACAGGGGAAAGGGACAGGAGGGAGGGTTATTTTTTTTCACCTTTGGCAGCCCTCCATACTTCTGCAGCTCAGGTGTTCAACGCTGTGGGCTTGAAAATGGAGGCACTGGAACTGCACAGACATTCTTAACTTTTTGAACATGGCTCACTTTTCCAGTGTTCATTTTGACAGCTGAACTGCACCAGAATAGGCACAGCGTTAATAAAACAAGAGTTGGGCAAATCCAGGATTGAGTTCTGTCCGCTGCTGCAACATGGGCCAAAAATCGACTCTATACGGCACATATACATACGGTTATGGAACTGGGAGCTACTGAGAAATGCGGAATATTCTGTAGCCTTTTAGACCATGAAGTACCAATTAATTCTTTATATAGAACATATGACTGTTTTATAACCCAGCATTTGTCAATCAACATGACATGTTGGCTTCAGACTTCTAATCAGTAACTGGGTGAACTAAGACTGAAGCAGATAAACTGATATATGTCCAGGGTCCAGTTCTATAAAAATACTGATACAGGAGTATATGGTGGTACTTTTTGCCTGTTCATGTTAGAAGTGACTTAATATTGGATTGAGTTTGTATCCACTACCCGCTCACAGTTTGTATCACTCCTCTTTTTTTTATTATTATCTCCCTGTTTTATGTTTTTCTGCATAAACATGTGTAATGTTTCAAGAACCCAGAGGTATTCTAACACTCATTGTTTTTAAGCAAGAAATAAAAAATTGAAAAAACTGCAAAAACCCAGTTCATATGTTCACTTTTTTTTTTTTTTTTTTTTTTTTTTTACACTTTTGTATGTATAAAATAAGAAATATGAAGAAGGCTGTAATAGATCATATCTGTATGAATGCTAATATTGGAGCTATTGTAACCTTTTTCAATAAAACAAAATGAAAAAAAGAAGTGATTTAACAACATCTTAAATGTTAAACTGAAAACACTCCTTTCTATCTGCCCATTTCCTATTATAACCACACAAGTATATTTCTTTAACTGACATATTGATAATATATTGTCTAGGACATATTGTATTAAGTTGCTGTATGCATGTACATATTTTTTTCTTTTCTTTTTTTGTATTTATAATTATTTTTCTGTTATACTTTTTATTCTACTTGAATCTACAACTGCAAAAACAATAATTTCTCCCTGGGATTAATAAAGCATTCTGTTTTTGATAGAATACAAGTAAAATCTACCTAACAAACTGACCAGCTGGAGGTCAAACGTTCACAAGACAAGTTAGATTTCTATTATTCAGTGTGTTCCAGGCAGTGTTCACCTTTCATGGAAATATCACAATAGTCACTTTTCTATTGACCTTCAAATTTCGCGAATATAACTTGCACATAAAAATTTACCAAAAGGAAAAATGATAATTTCGTCAATTTTGTTAAAAAAAAATTGCGCTGGCAAGAGGTGGTTTTTAGGCTAAGCACAACTGGTATATCACAGAAAACTGCAGCCATGGAAAGACCTTTTTCTGCAACTAGTCATGTGAATAAAAAAAGAAAACAGATATTGAAGGACGTTACAACAAGAGAAGAAGAGTTTTAAAAGAAACATGAAGCGGTACGTGAGGACACACCAGGAAACTGAGTCATTTTTTTATTTAGTATAAGACAGAGGGGAAACATATAATAATGAATATATCTGTAAATCAACGTGATATTTACGTTCGTCACCATGTTCATGGAATCTTCTTGTGTCATCACGCGATAATAAATAAACAACTCATTGCATTTGGGATTTAACCCATTTATACCTAAAACGCCTGGAAAAAATGCCTATACTAACCCAGGGTAAATGTCCTGAAAAAATACTAAAAATTGTCAACGTCTACAAAAACCTTAATATCTAAGCCTCTGAAGCACATAAAAACATGAAATGAAATGCATTTAAAAAGGTAAGACTCTCAGGTTTTATTAAAACATGGACCTTTAGCATTAACATACCAACATATTTTTAGAAAAAAATCTCAAAGTCAGATATGTTAGAAAAGAGACTTAAAGCTGCGCTACGCAACAACCGGCAGGAGATGCAAGGCTGCGCTGCGCAGCATTCGGTATAAATGGGTTGATGGAAAAACCAACATTACGCACTTCTGTTTTGTCGACATTTAGAAAATATCAGTAAAGTTTTGCGCTGAAGCCCAATGGAAAAGCCATTACTGATAAAAAAGGAGATTTGCAGATCAGCATTGGAGTAAATACATACATAATTCCTGCTTTTTGCCATTTTAGTGGTGATTTTTGTGCTTGAAGTAAACAGATGTATCTCAGATGTAAATCCATCAAATATCGCAGAATCGCGTTACTATGGCCGATGTACCGTATCACGAGTTATCCTGCATCTCCCGCCCCTTAAATGGGTTCTCATGGAAAGGAGAGGGACATAAATGCAGATGAAGCAGAACGTTGAGCTGCAGAAGCACAGAAAACATTCCCCTCATAAATCTGAAGACAAACAGCGGGAGCAATTCAGAACAGGACCGAACCGTTTCCTTTCTCATTCCTATCACCTCTAGTCTGTACCAGTGTCTCTTTTATCCTACAGCCTCTCCTCTGTTTTGCTCTGCCTCCATATTTCTCTGCCAGTCATCCCACTACTTGCTCCTCTTTCCCCTGCCTTTTCTTACATACATTTTTCTCACTTGCACTTTTTCCCCATCCCTGTCCCACTTCTTGGTCCTCTTCATCTTCTGTTTCCCATGCTTGCTTCTTTATTTCTTTCTCACCCATGTTTCTTTTCATGCCGCCCTCCCCTGCAGCTCTCCGTCCTCTTCACTCGTGCAGACACCACCCCTCCCCTCCCCCTCCCCATCTCCACCACCTCCTTCCTAATTTTTCCCCCCTCGCTCTCTTGTGTTCGTACCCCCCTCTTCCAGACATGCTGGGCGTGTGGTGGACGCAAGAGGGGGCCTGAAGGGGGTTAAGGCTGAAAGTTGAAGGTTACAGAGGTGAAGCGGACCCCTGCTGCTCCGCCAGGGGACACAAATGTCACCATGACAGATCCTGCACTGGTTAATCCACCTCCCCTCCTTAAAAACACACACACACACAGAATGCAGCATATGGTACCAACCTGAAATACTACAATTAATTTCTGAATATTACAATTCCAATGTCAACTGTGAAACATACAGACATAAAAAAAAAATAATAAAAATACGTCCTGTACTTATGCTTCTCTACTAGTGAATGAAAAACACTTAAAACCAAGAGATATCCTCAAAATTGCATTTAAAGGCCATGCGTTGATACTTAATCCTCTGATATGGACGTCATGTCTGTGGATTTTACAACTGCACCGTATAAGTTTAGGTTTTCTCACAAACTTACAACATTGTTTGCATCCAACAGACAACAGAGGCCGTCTGTTACAGTAAAAAATGACAATACTGAAGATATGGGAGCTCTGGAGGACAGTAAATGCACATAAACATACAAATAAATGAACATAAACCAGCTACGAGGCTGAAGTTCAACACCCTGTAAATGCTGATCCATTTTCAAGCTCATTTTATGCTCAAATGCAACAACTGTAAAGCAGGTCTTGGTAAGTCTGTGTATTTTCAGTGAATAATGATGCACATGAAAAGGTGTTACACTGATATTTTCTGCAACTAAAAACAACTCTGTCATATTGGATTTTTTTTCCTTCCTCCTTTTCACTTCAAACATTTGCACAAATTTTTTATCAAGTATGAAATAAATGTAGCATATTAATAATTAAAAAAAAGTTTGCATCTAATGATTGCTTTGATTGTGGGTTAATCTGTTATTTTCTTGATTAATAATTTGGTCCATAAAATGCCAGAAATCTGTGTTCCTAAAGGACATGAGGTCGTTTGATCAGAACGTATTCAAACATATTCAGCTTAAAGTCAGGAAGGACAAGGAAAACTAGAAAATGTTGACTCTGAAAATTGTGACTCATTTTAGCTTTAAAATATCATTTAAAAGTATTATCAAAATAGCTGTGGTTTAATTTATGAGTTGATATTAACACTGTTTCTCCGTTCCACACGATTCCTTCATTGACAGTAAATGAGATTAGTGATATTTGGGTCTGTTGGAGGGATCAGTCTATTCGCATAAATTACAAAGTTGATTGGATCTATATTATGGAAATAGCTCATTCCCCAATAGCCTATAGTGAAGGCACTGTGTCAGGCGTCAAACATCTTCTCTGACTGAATTACAGGTCGGATTAAGTTCAAATTTTATATGCTGCTTCCTTGGGTCAGTGTCAACAAAGTATGTTCAGTTTTGAGAAATTTCTATTTTTGAAGAATTTTTTTAAATCTTACAAATGTACCTTTACTTCTAATAGTCCATATTTTAATGGTTTATAACTTATAAATGGTTACAGATATCAATATAATTCCGATTGATCACTCATAGAAGTCATATACAACACATCTACCTCTGTCAGAGCCACAATCACACAACTGGACTAAATCAGCCTCTTGCACTGTACAATACTGCACTACACTTAATGTTTTCTATTAAGTGATGTATGTGAACTTTATGGTACTTGATATTATATATCATATTCATATAATCACTCATACAATAGTTGTATCCCTTACTTCTTGTTGTTGTTGTTGTTGTTGTTGTAGTAACTATTATTATAAATAGCACTTCAACTGTTTTGATTATTATTATTATTACTACGCTATGTTATTATTACTATTATATTACATTATATACTGTTGCTGCTATATATTATTTTAT
>JAQQZY010000020.1:8521854-8550002 GCA_030068375.1 Ostorhinchus rueppellii | reverse complement strand
GAAAACCCACGCAGACACGGGGAGAACATGCAAACTCCACACAGAAAGGCCCCAAGGATCGCCCGGGAATCGAACCCAGGTCCTTCTTGCTGTGAGGCTGTGTGCTAACCACTGCACCACCGTGTCGCCCCCTACAAAATATATTTTTGTCCATATTTGGCCTCTCAGCCACACAAAAATGGAGTTTGAGATTTTTAAAACTCTTTTCAAAGAGTAAAATTAGTGCTGGAAAAATGCAGAGATTGAAAACAATGGCCACACATCCCCTTTTATTCATGTCTATTATGTTTTAGTGCCATGAAGCTGCACCTGAAACATCTAATCCACGTGTATAAATCAGTGCATGACCTGCAGGAGACGGAGGTCAGCACTGATACCTTTGGGAGACAAACCGGACTGGATCGGACTGGTGTTACAGACAAATCCACATCATAGAAAGAATTACTTTCCACAAATGAATTACACTTTCATTTTAGATTAAAGCCTCCGAGTCTGCTCCGTCCAGTATTATCCATAGTGTCCACAAGTTGGACAACAACTATGGTTTGTCTGAATGTTTCTTCCAGTTTAGACTCATTTTTGCCTTGTCATATGCACAGAGTATATCTGTTCAGAGAAATACCTGTGTTCATGTAAACAGGTCATAAGTGGTATTAGTCAAAGTAATGATTACCTACATAATAGAATTCCTGAAATCAACCAATCAATGTGAAACTGAACATCAAACTAAGTAAGAGAAGCCTGACATAAACATTGACCACTATCAGAGCCAAGTTCTGCCAATAACAGAATAGAAATTGATTTAATGGGCCAAACTGATTAATCCAATTTTGCTTGGATATGAAAGAGATTCTAAGAGAACTAAGGCTGTAAATTGTCATAGGGATCCTTTAACCTCATGCATTATTGCAGATATTTGACATTAAAGCTGTGATATTTTGCTTTTTTAAATGGAATTCATCATTTTAAACATTCCCCTGTGGTCTCCATGAACTGTAAATGCTCTGCTTGGGTCTGAATTCTTCATTCATTCATCTCCACAGGTCCATGTTCAACCCTATTTCTGAGTAATGACACCAGAAAGGTGGTTTAGAGCGCTGGCCCGTTAAATACACATGAGCCACTTCAGGCCCCACCCCCTCCAGGTTCTTGGCTGTGCTGCTCTGTCCCATTAAACCAACAACTGAACATTTTAGGTAACCAGTTTGAAGTTTGGATATATTTTCAGTTTTTACTACAACCACTGCTGCTGATAAACAATTCTGTGGAACTGGAGAAATGTTGGTGTGAAGTCTGGACCTTATATGTGCAAATGTCGGGACGGAACTTGTTATAAAACGTAAGAAATTAAGAAGGAATTAAAACTGGTATTATTTATGGTGTCATTTATGATATTTTGTTCATGTTTCGTTTCTCATCTCTCTGATTTAATAGGTCTTATTTATTTTATTTCACTGTAGTTTCTTCCTTTTCTTCCTTCTGTCCAGTTTACTTAGTTTTGGTTCTAGTTTCCATTAAAATCATCACAGTGGTGGTTATTGTTGTTATTCTCTTGTAAGGGTCTTCATCACCTCCCTCCTTTTTCTCCCCCCTTCCCTCTTTCCTTCTCTTCCCCCCTTTCTTCTCATCCCCCATTCCTTCATGTCAGATCTGGCATCAAAATGTTAGTTAGTTACATAGTTAGTGTAGTTTTCTTTGGAGCACATAGAACCATCAGATCAGAACCATACAACATGGTCAAACTAAATTTTTCTGCACTCGAAAAGGAATGGGAAGAAGTATAACTTATAGTCTCCCACCCTTTTTTACAAACTACTAATTAAATTAATCAACTGTATGATATATATATATATATATATATATATAACTACAAATACAATGTTCAATAAATGTGATATTTCCTAATCACAATATTTAAATCATTTCAATATTTGATGCATACTTCTATGCTATAACTCGATATACACATATTCAGATGTTCTGTATTTGTTATTATAGTAGATTTATACATCCTTTTAAATACACAAATTGAAGAGGACTTTTTTTAAGTTTATAATTCCACAGATGTACCCCTCTAATAGGGATACACTGACTTTTCATGTTTGTTTTTATGTTTAATGCGGTTCAACAAAACTCAAAATAAAGACAGTGGAATATCAAGGAGAGCCTCATATACTTTATGAAGTTTCCCTTGGCAAAGCAAATTTGTTCAGCACCAAAATGAGCCAGACTACCACTCTGCTGTTATGATGCTGGACAAGACAAGTTAAAAGAAGGAAAAAAAAAAGAAGAAATTAAAACAGGCCGTAGAAATCCACTGGATATGTAGATAGTTTAGCAGCAGCTGGAGGGTTCAAATTCACAAAATGAACTATTAGGGTCCAAATACATAAAGAAAAAATGAACCACAGACTAAGAAAAGTGGGTTTAATAAATATGAGGCCTTTAAGACGTCCAATGAGAATTGACCCGAAAGAAGTTACAGCAGTCTCAGGTAAAGGTTAAATTCAAAACCAGATCATACTGGATGTTATCAATCAATATTGGCTCAATCTAATTAAAATCAATCTTAATGAGACAATATTTGAAGCCCAGCCCTCCTTTAATTTAGTGTGTTCTTTATCCTAATATTAAAATGGAACAAGCCTCTGGTGTCATTTTCACTGCATACATAAACAGAGGAGGTCCAGCTGACATCAGGGGCTCAGGATCCTGTTAAAATACTGTCATCGTAAAATCTGCTCAACGTAACAGTCATGAAAGTCAACACATTTTTGAACACCGCTTTTTATGTGAAATCCAATTTGCCAGACTAGTCCAGATTAACATCACCAAAGCTACATTCAAGCAGGAGCTGCGCTAATCCTGTTCATTTGTGGGCTAAACTAGGCCACATTGGTATTACATGGATAAGAACGGGCCAATCATTGTTGCTTGACTCAGAATAATTGCTCGCGTGTGATTGTGAGCGTGTATGTGTGAGTGTTTGTTTGTGCCATCTGCCGTCGCTGAACTGACAAGGCTATCAATTGTCTTCCACTCACATGATTCATTGTACAGCAGAGTTCAGCTTAGAGATGATACTGCTGCTTTTTGGAAGCTAATCTCATTCGGACATTTACTTAGCCTCTTTGGTTATTTTTAGACACATAAAATTCCAACGTGTCTCTGGAGTATAACTTAGGAGCGGTCACAGGGGAACAAATTCATCTGCAGACACACACGGATGCAGAGCATACAGTATGCACACACAAATACATATAAATAAAATAAAATAAAACACAGCTACTACCAACAATGCAGTGAGGCTGTGAATGAGGGTGATGTGATGAAACTCCTCTGCATTCATCAAAATCATCTCACTTTAAATTATTGATCGGGTCCCTACTTTTCCCCCACTTTTTCACAGAGGAAAGGGGAAGTCTAAAAATAGCCTGTGAGTGTCAGTGCCTAGAAGTCTTTCCATGTTCTCCCAGTCTGGCAGCATTAGTGAATTCAGATGAGCCTCCTGGAGCTCTAACAGCTCCTGTGTGTCTCTTTTTCTCATGCACGACCACGCACACATCCACGCCAATGCGGATGTGCACGTGCAAACACAGCCATGAAGGCACAAGTCGGTGCTCGCTCTTTTTTTTTTTTTTTTTTTTTTTTAATATACATTTACACATGTACCTGCTATCACACATAGTTTGCCTCCAGAGTTTCTGTGTCAGTGAGTGGGAAGCCTCAGCTAGCAACCCCCACAGTATTCCACCTCTTGGTTTATAGACCAGCATCGCCAACAGCCAACACCCCCCCAACCCTCCCACCATCCGTTTCCTGGTCCCACCTTGCTTCATTTTGTCCCACTTCTACAAGCTTTGGCCAAAAAAAAAAAAAAAAAAGAAAAGAACCTTCATCAAACGAAACAAACAAAGAAGTCCACTCGCAGCTGTTGTGAATGTGGTGTATGTTCGCTGATGTTTCACAAACTTCTCATGGCACCCCCTGAAAACACACGGTGACCTGTTCCCTGTACCTTTTCTCCCTGTAGGGCCAGCTTGTACCTGTCGCAGTGAGTGATAATCACTGAGGTGGTGACAGTGACATGCTTTGCCAGCTGTCGTGCAAATAACGTGTGATCACAAATAAAATATGATAACAGGTAAGTAGAAGAAATGAGACAATTTTTAATTCGTCAGTGAACCTGTTTACATGCACACCGGCAACGAGATTATGTCAATTCGTAAACGTTTAATATGGTTTGGACTTTGGTCACATGACACACGTGTTGTTGGTGCCCTAAAATGGTATTTTTGTAGAACGGGTCCCAGAGCTGAAAACAATGGTACCACGTCACCAGAAGAAGCAAACCCCGGATGCAACCTCATCGACATATAGGTGCTGTATAGGTATTACCAGTTTACCAGTTTCCACCCGAATGCGGATATTTCTTGAAATGATACAAGTATGGATGTGAAACTTGTAGAAACAGCAAAACAAAAATACCATGAGCGTGGTCACCTGGACGTAGCCTAAAGTCAAGTTTCCACTACATGGTACCGGCACGACTCGACTCTGCCTTTTTGCGTTTCCATTACAAAAAAGGACCAGGAATCTGGTATCCAGTGCTAGTGTTTTGGCTTCACCTCTGCCAAGGTTCCAAAATGGGGGAACCGATACCAAAATATGATGCGTGAACACTGCAGACGACTGATTGACCCAGCTGTCTCTGTGTCATTGCATTATCAATGTAAGACCCGCCTTTTTTTTTTTTTTTTTTTTTTTTAAACTAGACTGGGAGGGTTACAGTAAACACACCGGTAGGTTAATCAGTCCGCAAAACTACACCATGGTTGGTCAAGGAGGTTCAGACATTTCTGTCCTGTGTGGCCAATGAAAAAATTCTTCTCCTCTTCCTCTTTGTGTTTCCCACTAGCTGTGTTGTGTTGTAGATGACGTTGCGTAAGTTACACGCCACGTTGCTATGATGACCAGGTATTCTACGGTACGTTCGCAGTATCCTGTAATAGAAACAGTCTCCAGGAATAGTACCTGGTACCCGAGTAGAGTAGAGTCGAGTTGAGTCGAGCTGGTTCCATGTCGTGGAAATGCGGCATAATACTCCGATCATTTTCCGATTTCTGTAGTTATCACATTATTCAAGTGATCATGTAAACAGTATAATCTGATCTGTTTTATCAGATAACAGCTGTAATCTGATTATGAGAAATCAGATTAACACACCTGGATTTTTCCTCAATACTCTGATGTCTTCCTGCATGTATACAGGCTCATCTGAGTTATTTAGTTCTTTTACGTCTACGTGTAAAAACAATTAAAATCATAGAAAACTGAAGTTATGTAGTCAAACATGAGCAGAAGACAGCAACAGGAAGTTTGATTCTACCATCACTGTGTACGTATAAACTCCAGAAGAAATGTGATAATGGACTAGAGTGTCTAAACCAGAGTAATCGCATTTCTTAAGTTGATGTAAACCCATTAGATGTGATTATTACAATTATCAGACTTTTATGGTCATATAAACATTCTCATTGTTCAGCAAAGTAAACAATGCGCCATGTTACAAGAATAACGTGAAATGTGATGAATGAAGAAAATTATTTGAGGCCTAAATAATAAGGACCGTATTGTTGATGCCACATTGAGATAGAAAATCTAGAAACACACTTGCCCAGTTGGCAAGTGGTAAAAAAAAAACCCAGAGCTGATAATGGATGTAGCTATGGAGTGAGCCGTCTTGCATGCTTCTCATTTCTGTTGACAGGCGAGAAAATGGGGATGGTAAGGTGCTTATGAGGTGAAGCATGAAAAAATGAGTTGTGTTTGAGAGCAAAGCAGATGAAACGTGACACTGCAATTAACTTTGGCCTTTTGATAACTGTTAAAAAAATTAATTTGGGTGATTTTCTCCACCTTATTCAGCGAGCATTAAGTGGACAACATCGTAGACAATATGGATCATCCTCTTCACTGTATTTTAACTCATCAGAGAAGCAGCTGCAGGACTGAACATCATTTTCATTTGTCCAACACCTTCATCAGTGAAAGATCGACTGAAGACTTCACCGAAGAGAGATGGGAAACATATATAATTTACTGCAAATAATTCACTTACTTTAAACTTTATTTTTCATTTTCTTTCTTTTGTGGACTAAAGAAAACACATTTTAGGGATTTATAAAGTTTATCTGAAGGCAAGTAAAAACTGACTTAAGCTGTCTACATAGTCAACACATGCGACGCGCGTTGACACGTCCCTGCACTGCATATTAAAAATATGGACAACACATTTTAAGACACAAGCACACATCATGGCGACCAATGCATTACACTGTGTTTGTGTCCGTGTGCCCTTGTATTGACTATGAAATGGACCCTACATACATCTGTATTTTAGTATCAGCAAGTTTTTTTCTCCAAAGTAAAACTCACAGACACTTATTTTGACAGCCTCTCAAAATAACACTGCGTCTCATAATCTTCATGTGCTGCATCAGCTGATAGTTTACATTATAGATCTGTTAGCTTAGCTCTGTTTTTAGACTGAAAAACAGCCGCAGTAAAACCTCAAATCACCCGCTTTCTGTTTGGTTTGTGTTGTCAGAATCCAACAAACAAGGTCAGAACTTTCACAGTTCAGTCTGAAACGTTGCTCGACAAACGGCACTCTAGCAAAGATAATAGCTATAATAACTTTATACTTTCTTAAGCCTCTGAATCAAACTCATCCGTGTAGAAGAAACACTGACATTTCAACATCAAACTCCATTCTTTACATTCACAGCTAAGTCCAGTGGAGAAAACAATGACGACTCTAGTTTTATCATTTCTTTTCTCTTCAATTGTTTCTTAGTGGTTCTCATCCCATCTGGTCACTTTTGGATGCTTTGGTCAAAGGCCTTGTGTTAGTCTACCTCACCATGGCAGACCAACAGAGTGACTCACTATTCCCTCTAAATCCCCCAGCCCGTCAGTGGAACTGAATTCAGTTCATATCCCTACAAACCAATAAATTAGCATCTTCAGCAACACTTCACAGCTCTTCACTCTCAACATGCCAATGATAATTTTATGTAATTTCTTTAATATTTTACTGTAGAAATACCATGTATAGGCCCTTTGACAATGCATTTTATTTGCACACACCGTGCATTAACAGTCAGCCAATCAGATGAACCTCGGCAGTCCTTGGAGTAACTGGGAGCAAGTTCATGGCTACCATAAAGTAAGGATATTGTGTCATTGAACAAGGCTTTAGCACACTGCAGATTTTCCTTGCATTGTGTAGGTCTTACAGCTATAGCAAGACAGAATAATCAGATGGAGAAAAACCTGCAGATAGTATTTCCATTAGCTTTATTTTATGTAAGCAAATGTAGTTTGTCCATATTAAAAGTGCAAGGAGTTCTAATATAACTTGTACTCCTGCTGCCAAAAACTATACACATTTACACCCAAACTGTACGAAATGTTCAATATTCCATTTACCCGTCTATGAAATTAATTTCTTAACTGGTAGTTTCACAGTGTGTGTCTGCACTGGGCTACTGTAACTCCAACAAACAAACACGGAAAGTTGCATATTTTCATCATCTGCAAACAGAAACAGGATGGGGTAAAATGAGAGAGCAACACTTGTTCCAGTCTCTTTTTAAAGCGGAACGAGTTGGAACACGACCCGGTAAGCAGCAGGCCACTTCACACTTACTGAATGGATGAGTGACTGCAAGTAGGGAGCTACAAATGACTCCAGACATGAACAAAAGGACGAGGCTGGAGAGCACTGAGGAAGCAGCGCTAGATGGCCAACTCTGCCGTCTACATGGAAAAACAATGACACGTACCAGAGCGTTCTTTTAATAATTTACTGGCTACGACGCAAGAGAGAAACTCTAACAAGAAATCTTCATTGGACGCTGTTAACTAAAGCTGTCATGATGCTGAAATTTGAGTTGACGATACAAATGATATTAACTTTATACCACCACTGTAGCGTACTGTTCATTTAATAATAGTTTAATTATGCACCAACATCCTCATGTAGAAGCCTTAAATAAGGAAACTTAATAAACGAATGATATATCTGTTTCTTTTTCAGAGTAAAACTTTAACACAATCAATTTGATATGACTTAAATGTAAAAAGCCTGCAATTTAATTATTCAAGCACAGTACAAAACCAAAATGAACTGCCAATACACTAGTTTTCCATAGAACTCATATCAGAGGAAAGTATTTTAAATGCAAAAATCATGATAAAATTCATTATTACTGTTGGGTTCATTAGCGGTTTCTACATAGGTGAATGTAGACAACTCATTATGATGTAAAATAATCATCATGCATTTCTTCAAATATTGTCCAAAGCATGTATTTACTCCAGTTTCAGACAGCACCACGCCTTTATTTGACAGAGGCTCGTCTTGGGGCGTTTTCACACTGTGTACTCTAGTCCATACCGTACTTGGATACGTTCACATCTTTCCTGCATATGTTGCGTTCAAAAGAGTATACCATGGTCCGTGCCTGGGTACGACTGGGTGTTACAGCGCCAAAACAGTAGGTGTCGGTGTGGAAGGAATTCTGTCGCTATGCAACAAACGCAGAAGTCAGACGGAGACAAACGCTTTTCTGTCTGCTATCCTGTTTGAGGTAAAGTGAAGAGGAGCGAAAGGTGAATAGGTCACTTCTGGTCACGGGCACGGATTGTTTTCACAAGGCAACGTACTGTATTCGAGACCAACCAGTCCATACCCAGGGCTACCTTCTCAACTGGACATAGGTACGGTACTCCACCACGGAGTATTTGCATTCACATGAATAAAATTACTCGAATACAGACTTGAGTACACGGAGTGAAAACGCCCTTAGAGGCAGGTCTTTATTTCATTTATTTTATTTCTCTTGTTTAGTCAGTGTAAATGTCATTTTTAGCAGAAAAAAATGTAGTGATCTGTTCCCATTGATGTTAGAAGTATCCATTTTTCAAAAAAACGCAACAGCTCCTTAACCATTTCAAAATAAAAACCCTGTAGTGTCAGTAGATAGAAACCATTCATTGCTTAAGAGAGCTTTTATTGTGTCAACATTCTTTTCCTGTACAGTTTAAAGTCCTCTACATCTCACACACACACACACACCTGCAGTGACCAAATTGTACAATGACACTTCGGATGAGTGATATAGGAGCACAGTGTTGAAACCTGCTGATTGTACTGCTGACTATTTTAAAGGAAACTTGTAGACATATACATTGTGTTTAATAGACAGCATATAGCATGACACCACATGTTTATCAATCATACTTTTTACCCAGCCTTTGCAGCACAAGCCTTTATTTCTGTGTGTGCATCACCATCATCTATTTCTCTGACTGGGGTAGTTGTTTGGTTCGCTGCTTTACTAGTTTCAGCTACTTCCTGTAGCCTTCATCAGGCTAACCCTTCTGAGCAGCCTATAAAGACACATCACAACAACATCATGGTGACCAAGGCTACCGGAGGTAGCTGAAACTAGTACAACAGGTAAACAAACAACTATCCCTGTCTGATAAATGAATTATCAACAAAAGACCTAGTTTGTGACAGCCTCCTCAGATTTATTTGAGGAAATAATACAGCAAATAATTTAAATGCCGTATTTGCGGATATTTGATATGGCTATTTTGCAATAATTGTAGCAGACCACTAAAAATATGATCCAAATAAAGTCTAAACATGTTTCTAAATGTGTGAATATTCAATGTAATTGTTAAGTTTACTGATATTGATGTAGATATAAGGTGTTCAATACAGACCTGCATCCATTCAAATCCCTGTTAAAGTTTTACTGAATCACATGCTCAAGTTAAATAACCTTTGTAACTTCTATAGCTGAATTATCCAAGTTAAAATTAGGCTTTTTCTAAGTGTCTGTGTCCACTAAAGAAGAGGGCATCAGTGCTTAAACAGCCCCAACATTCACTGGCCTCCCCTCTGGATTCAGACAAAAAGAGGATACCCTGCTGAAGTTAGAGGAAGGGTCACACATAATCCTATAGACACTCAGGACACTGAGTGCGAGGGGATTTCTCAAAGTTCACTGACACTGTGGTCATTACCATACATAGCTGGGAAGTTAAGAGACTTCCTCAATTTGTTTAAGAGGAAACAGATAAAAGACAACAAAGACTTAAAAATTCTTCTGAAAGGAGCCAATTTAGTAGAGTCATGAGGGTGAGAGACAAGAGAAAGAGAGAAGGCTGGGTAAACAAAGTGTGAGACCCCGGGGTCCTCTCAGGAGTGTGAGTGGAGGAGTGTGGCCTCTCTAATGACCAATCAACACCCTCCTTGCTGCCATGGCATCTGTTAGTACTCCAATGGCCTCCCTTCTGAGTGTGAGCCCACCGTGAACTCAACACGCAGCCGGAATCCAATCAGAAGGCAGAACCAGCGAGCTTGGGTCAAGGAGCAATTCTGACATTTTGCAGAATGTCAATGTTCAACCTTTTCTAAAAGTTCTCCTGCACAGGAGTTTTGCTCTACGAATAAGAAGGGTGGAAGTGGGAAGGGGTGAAAGCCAAAGGAAAAAAAAAAAAAAAAACTCATCACAGCGCTGCTCGAGGGGGATACAGCTGAGAAGGAAGCAGATTGATAACTAACTAGCGAACAGTAGGTGACACTGTGAGACCTCCAGGTCTCAGTGAAAATGTTCTTAGGATATAGAACAAAAGTAACTTTTCATAATTGGACAAAGTGGAGCTATAAGGCCATGTGACTCAAAGGGCGAGATGCGTCTACTGTACTTTGCAGTTTTCCTTTGCATGCTGTGTATCTGAAACCCGCTACAGGTGAACTTCTATTAACAGTTAAACCACTTTAAAACAAGTGTGAATGACATAATTAGGATGACAAAAACTACTGGAGATGAAACAAACAAAATATAATTTTTGGTCAGACGTCCTGTTTTGTGGTGGAGAGAGAATAACGCTCTGCCAACACAAATACAGTTAATTTTCTAAAACGTTTCCGGTTGATTTGGTAACAATTTCTTCTAAGTGTTCATTTTATGAAATCTCTCCATGCATATTGGAATATGAAAACAAATACAAATGCTCAAACAAGCCATTGATTTGGGTATACTTTAAACTGTGAACACTGGACGCTCACTCAGCAGACCCAGAGGCTTCAGTTTAGTAGGAGGTTGAGCAGCAACTACAGTTTTATGAATCAAAGTTACTGAGTGTCAAAGTGTATTCTGGATGCTACAGATTTTTCCAGAACACTGGTATGTGTGTCTATCTCGCAAATGTGTCAGTGCTGAATTAGCATACCAACTTATATATTTACATTTGATGTTTCAGGTACATTCCATTACATACCACAGTAACAGGCATGCACATATTGCCCTGAAACATCATGATCTACTGTTCTCTTCATGTTCTCGGTTTTAATAGAAGCACATAAAACCATTCACGTTGGAAAACCTTGAACATTAACCCATAAACACCCAGTGCAACTCTTGTACCAGTTCCCAAACAATTTTTTTTTTCTTCATTTAACCTTTCTTAAGTAATTTATCACCAGTTATTATCATATTATGCTCTGTATTTTGTTTGCTTGTTTGTTTTGAATACAACATTACAACCAAACAACAAAAGAATTTATATAAAAAGAAAATCAAACATTCAAAAAGGAGCGGGATGAAGTTTAACTTAGAATCTGCTGTCCCTATACCCCATCCTTCTAACTATCCTGAATTCAAATTAGCTTTACAAGTTAGTATTTTGCATTTTTTCAGAAAAAAAAAAAAAAAAAATCACATATTTTCCTGTATTTAATTCACTGATCATGTAGGTTCATAAAAGCTCCAATTAAAGTTGAGGGTTATTATTATATCAGAAACCGAGAAATGACTTGAAAAGTGACTTTTTCAGCAAAGATAACAATGACGGAACGTAAAAACAAGCATCTCTAACCTCTGTCATTTGTGAAAAAACATTGGATTTACTGGTGAATTAATGTTGTCGAAGAAGACTGTTTTTCCATGGTAACTACAGAGTCTCTGAAGGTCCAAATGGGTCATATCTGATGACCATGAAATGACGACAAACTGTATTTTACCTCAATTATTCCACCATATTGCTCGGTTTAGTGGTTTAGAAGTTATTAAACATTTTAGATCAGTACATGACTTTGGTTGCCAGTGTCTGTTCAGGTCTTTATGGGTTAAAGCAAAAAAACAAAACAAAACAAAAAAAAACAAGAAATCATGATTTAAGTGACCTAAAATGCTGTTTACATGTGGATATCAGAGGTTAAAAAAATTGCTATTGTGCAAATTATATGTACTAGTGTTTACTAGTGAATAAATCTTCACTTGGGAATATCAACAACACTGAAACACCTAATGAGGCAGACTCACTTAGACTCCGTTCACACAGCAGGTCTTCATGCACAATTATGACTTTTTGTGAAATCCGATTTTTTCTGTGCTAGTTCATATTACAGTTTAAATCCGACTTCTATCAGTTCTCAGTATGAACTAAATGTGACCCTGAAGTGACCTACATGCGCAGAAGAGGTCCTGACGTAATACAGGACCATGTAGAACACACTGTGATGTGTAGTAAATATGGAAGTAAATATGGAGGCATCTTGTATCAGTGTGTGGCTCTGATAAAGTTTGTCTAAAACCGAAGTCAGCACCAGTCAAATAATTTCAAGTAGAAGTTTAAAAAAGAGCAGAGCCAGGTTTTTTTGCTGTGGCTGCTCTGTCTGTACAAAGGAGTATTTGAATGTGGAGTCGGAGTCAGGAGTGGTGGGATAGTGAAGTTAGCAGCTTCACTGACACAGACTTCATTCAGAATTTTTGAATAACAAGAAAAATGCTAAAATATATCTGTGACCACCTCTCTGACAAGACACTCATGACAAGACACTCATCTCTGGCAATTTCAATGACATAAAGGTCGGACAAATGTGACCTGGCCATTCAGACTGACGTCAAATTGTAAAATATCCGATACGTATCAGATTTAGGACCACATATTAAAGTGGTCTGGGTTGTTTTGTTTTTTTGTTTTGTTTTTTTTTTTAAATCAGATTAGTGCTCTTCAGACTGTCCTTAACAGGTCAGTCACAGGTCAAATAGCAGCAAAAAATCCAATTTGGGCCACATTTGGCTGCAGTCTGAACGTAGCCTTATTCACTACAAGCTCAATATATTAACAATGAGCAATTCAAAAATAAAAAGGGAACTGTAACTCGAAACCATTATAGATCTGGTCTTGGTTTCATATATGTTACATGCTATGCTTAATAATGTTCAAAAAACAGTAACAGGGACTTGTCAATACAGTCTGAGATATGAGTTTATGAATCATTTACAGAAAAAGGGTCAAAAGGAGCTGAGGCCCATCATGGACGGAACACCTTATAGAGAACATTAGACCATTACAGAGTTCAAATCCCATTAAAAGCTCTTAAGATATGTGATTTACTGGAGCGTGGGGAACATATTAAAGCAATGGGTCAAACTCATTTTAGTTCAGGGGCCACATTCAGCCCAATATGAAACTCGCTATCTCAAAGTCAACCTTTAAAATGATAACAAAATAACCAAGAAATAATGACAACACCAAATCTGTCTCTATGTTTTACTACAAAAAAGTGAAATTACATTAGTAGTAGTAGTAGTAGTAGTAATTTACTCGTCCATGTAACAGATCACGATGCATACATACATACAGTTTGGATTTCTACGTCAAACATGGGCACAAAGGTGTCGGCTGAAGCAACGGCTTATTTCTGACGACTATTTACAAAAAGGAAAATTGCGAAAACAAAACAGGATAACAAGATGGTGTAGCTTTAAACAATTATATAAATAAAACAATCTAAGCAAAATCTTAGACTTATATTGATAATTGTCTTACTTTATGCTAATATTTTAGATTTATTGAATTCCTTAGTTTTAAACATCCTTTTAAATGTAGTGACTGATGTGCATGTTTTTAATTCAGGCTGTTCAATAATTTTACTCCAGTTACAGATACACATTTGCCTTTTGTGTTGGTCCGTGCCATTGATTTCTTGAACATACAGGACATTATGACGATGTTTACTTGTATAAACTATCCTTTCACAAGACAATGAATAACCTGAACAAATATGAACCTGAAATTTATACAGAAAAATAACTGCAATTTTAATAATATTCAGTCTCAGTTCATTTTTGACACATGTACATTACAACTTACAGATCGCAGTGGAACTATAAATACACAAAACATTTAATAACAGGCAGAATATTGGTAAAAATTCACTTAAGATTTTTCAGGACACTGGAGTGAATTTCAAAAATGAACCCCATGAAGCCCAGAACCTGTTGATGAAATTATGGGGCTAATTTAGGGAATCTTACCCAAATATTCTGGACGTGCCCTAAGATTAGACCTCTCTGGGATGATGGATTTGCCGCTGTGAACACAGTTTCCAACCAAACATTTTCTAAAAAAAAATTAAAGTTTGCTACTTTAGGTGTAATCCCTGAAAGTTTAGAGGGAAATAACATTTCGGCGAATTTTACTAATGGCGGCCATTAAATGCATAACTATGAAGTGGTTGAAACCTGAACCTGCCACATATAGCATTTGGACTGAGAAAGTGAGGGAAATCTATCAGATGAAGCAGATTACCTGTGTGTTTAGAATTCAAGGAGAGGCATTTACAAAGAGAAGGAGTCCAATGATTAACCTTCTAATGCAATAAGCATTCAGAAGTGGGCATTTACATCTATGGGGCTTTTTTTGTCTCTTAATAGAGTCATTCATGTTTCATTTGTGACTACTTGTAATCAATATCCACCGCAGATATCAATTTTTTTTCAAATATACCATATGGAGATGTTTGAATGGATACATGTATGTATGCAAAAATGTCGTGTATATTTGTATGAGCAAAGTCAAATGAAAATTAAGTTAAAAATGCACTTAATTCTCTTAAGACATTTCAAGTTGTTCATATTTGCACTCTTCTATTTTAGTCTATTTTAATTGATTATTATTTATGTTTTATTGATTATGTTTTAATTGTAATTGTGGGTTTTTAGCCCATCTCTTTTCCATTTTTGTAAAGCACTGTGAATTGCCCTGTGTATGAATTGTGCTATGCTAATACATTTGCCTTCCCTTGCCTGCAGGTTATTCACTGTTTAGTAAAAGGATAGTCTATAAATGCAAACGTATGTAATTTTGTCAGAATGTAATTTTAGTGTTTTACAGCTCTGACCCACTTGGGATCAAATTGGGCTGAATGTGGAAGCTGAACTAAAATAACTGCGAATATCTTCAGTGTAATTTTTGCATTTCATAAATTCTTCCCATGGGTTGAACTGAATGATTGGGGGGAGGGGGGGCGGTTTTGGCCCACAGACTGTATGTTTGACACCCGTGCATTAGAGTCACATAACACAACACACAAACAGACCCGTGGCTTAAAATCCAATGTGCTCTTTTTGTGAGGCATCAGTGATAACCGAGCCACATTAATAAAGAGGGGTTTTTTAATGTGTTTAACAGCAAATTGCTCCCCTAATTGCAGCATGAGTGTTGCTGTAAAACAGATATGCTGATCTATTAAGTTTATTGCTTTGTTACTGGGAACAATCTGGCTGGAGGGAGCGGGCGAGGACAGGTAGCATCTGTCCCCACCTACTGCCTTGGCAGCGTCAGCGTCATCTGCTAGCTTTGGCAGCATCTTGGAAGCACATCAATATGGCTTTATGTAGCCAGGGCTGCTAGTAGCTAGCATGCCAGTCACGCTCTGAGGCAACACTCGCTCGCAGCCTGAGCATCCACAGAGCACTGAGCCAACAGAGCTAAGCGGAACTGAGCTGGGGCTGAACAGGGAGGCCAGGTCTCCACGGACCAGCGCAGGGGAAAAAGGGCCTATGTCTGTCATCTCTCCACACATCCATGGTTAGAAGTGTGGGGCCAAGTCCAGATATGAACACTGCCACCATTGTAGCGGTGAGCTTTGTTTTCCTGTTTTTCCCCAGCAACACTTCTGCTATGGAATGCTAATGCTCTCGTCAGATCACAATTAACAACCAATTTCGCTGACCGATTCCACGGAGACTGCACTTCAACAGCAAAACTCTTACTACACTTTCACCCATACACACATTATCATCAAATCTGTAGGGTGATGGACTTTTCTGTTCTTACCTGCAGCATTGGTGTTATTCTGTTCCTACAAGTGTTTGCCAAAAGAGAAGAGGGGGAAAAAAAAAAAAAGAAAAAAAAAAAAAAAACACACAAACCAACCCCCGGGAGCAATAATTGGGCCTTGGTCCAACAGGAACTCACTCAGAACACTGGCAGAATTCACTTTAATCCTCAGCGACACATTACACTAGCTGCATCCTTACAGTTTAATAATGTTCCACACAGTAAGACAAATACTGCATCTACACGCCCAGAAGACGGATTTAAATGTCAAACATTAGCTGCCACAAAGCTGACAAATGCTTCTACTGGCAAGAGATCACAGACATTAAAAAAAGACATTTCTTAATTCTTCTTATGAGGAGTTTACTTCAGATGTGGAAAGTGTCATCACTCCACAATAAAGAGGATTATATTTGTGTGACTAATTTAATTCGGCCCATTTTATGTAACATATAAAGTAGCTTTTCTGTCATAATTCCTGCAGATTGAGGTAAATCTGAGTGGAATGTCTTTAGTACAGGTTTATAAAGCACAGAAATGACAACACATGACACAGGCTGTTTTTGCGTGTTTTGTCATTCAGAGATTTCACTTTAAAAATCTTTCTGTTTAAAAAAAACAACTAAATACTCAAGAGTTACAAGTAGCAATAACAAAGATATTTCCTTAAGCAAAAGTGCATAACGTCACTAAGGATCTGTCAATGAATAAATTAGTCGTCCATTAATTTAGTACTTGACTATTTGTCCTCTAGTCACAGCAGTCCTGTTAAAAGCAGTTAAAAACACTAATATGTTTTTTGTTTCCTAATTACATCTCTTGTCATTTTAAGTTTGTTATCATCTAATTGTGTCTTTTGCAAGTTTTCATGTTTTTTTCTGTTGTACATTATTTTATTTTGTTGCATTATTGTCTATTGTTCGTTTTATGCCTTTGCATTTAGTCCATGGTTGTTTCCTGTTTTATGTTATATTTCGTTGCCTTTTTTATATTGTGGTTTTATGTTTTATGTTTGGTTTAAAAAACAAAAAAATATGCACTTTTTTTTTCTCTCATTTTTAGTTCAGACGGTTAAGAAGGTCATCCACAAAAAGCAGGGTTGGTGGTTCAATCCCCAGCTCTGAGTCTATGTGAAATCACTCTCTTATAACTGTAGAGCCAGTGTGTTTTTTTGTAGCAGTGTCTGAATGTAGTTTACATTACTGTTCCCTGCAGCTGACTTTAAATATCCCATAATGCATCATGAAAATTAGTGACCAAAGCATGTACACTACACTAGTGGCTTTTCCATTAACCCTTATATTGCATGAATATAACTTGCGCATAAAAATTTGCTTAATGGAAAAATGACAGTTTTGCGAAAACTCTTCTTTTTTGATGAAAAGTTTATATAGGTGGGATTTTGGGGGTAGTGAAAGTGGTATATCACACAAACTTGCAATGGAAAGACCTTATTGCACAACTTGAGTCACATGAACCAAAAAAAAAATTGATGTTGATGGACGTTACAACAAGCAAAGAAGAGTTTTAAAAGAAACACGGTGTGGTATGTGTGGACACACAAGGAAACTGCATAATTTTATAATTTAGTACGAGATAGAGGGGTAATATGTAAAAATAATGAATATATCCGTAAATCAACATATTTACATTCATTGCCATGTGTATGGAATGACTTCTCGTGTCATCTCATGATAATAAATAAACAAATTATCACATTGTGATTTAATGGAAAAACCAATATTATACACTCCTGGTTTTCGACATTTAGCCGAGCAAATAACGGTAAAATTTTGTGCAGATGTCCAACAAACAACCATTACACTTAGCAATCACAAAATGCTGTTCTAAAATGATGAAGGTCTCAACGTACTTACTAAACAGAGGAACGATGACTGGTTAAAAAACTAATATTGCATTTACTGTAGGAAATACTGCAATTAATGGTTATGATTGCGATTTCATAGTTGACATGCTTGGTTATCAAGGAAAATGCAGATATCTGTATTTGAAATGTGGACTTAGATGAAGTAGATGGACAAATTATTACAAATTACAATTATACAAGTTATTAGATCATCCAGAATCCACCTATAGGCTGATTTTTATAATTTAATTGTGTAACTTGTCTTCTAAGCAAATTAATTATAATACAAGGAGTAATCAATGAGTAAATAAAGGACATAAAGTGTCTACTAGTAGTTTCCATTGGCAACTCACACTAAAATACTAAATAAAATACACAATAATAATAATAATAGATTAGATTTCTATAACACTTTTCACCATTTTTCATTATTATTAATATTAAATATACACATCATATAGGTACATCTATTCCAACTGTGGGCCAACCTATGGTCTCTGGGTGTAAAAGCAACATATTCTTATCTGATTCAGTTTACTAATTACTAAATCTCTTTTTGCTAATACATGGTTTCAATGCGAGGCTTATGTAGCACCCAAGCCATAAACTGTAAAATAAATATAAAGTGAATCAAAACTAACAAAAGTCCCTTTTCCAAACTCTGAGGGATGATGTTCGACAACTAGCACAATAAGTGGAACAAGCTTTCCTTCACAAATACGGTGAGATCATTCGGACTGCACTAATATATGTATCTGTACATCAGAAACCTTTTCACTAGTGGCAGTGGAAAATATGACGTGAAGAGAGATGATGCAAAAGATAATGTGATGAAGGCACTGCAAAACTTTATTTGCATTTATAATGATATCTTTGTCAAGGGGGATGAAATAAAGTAACATAGTTAAATATCAGTCAAAATATACTTTTAAGCATCGCACTGGTCAAGATTCATGCAATGAATGCACTTCTAAAGATCATACGTGATAGCCACTTCAAAAAAAGTGGAAAATGTCATGTCCGCCTACACTCAAACACATCTAAACCCTCTGAAACCACAAGGAAAGCGCCGCTAATATTTACCATCTAATATTAATATTAATCCAATATTAACCCTGCTAATATTGACCTTCTATCTGAACTGATGTTTTCATTTTAATAATTCATTCATCTCTAAACTGAAGCCTTATGAGACCGTATGACACAGAAATATTGTAGACTTACAAATCTTTTCATATTTCCTCCTTATTATGCTACTTCTGTGATGAGCGAGCAAACCATTCTTAGAAGAACCTTGAAATGTCACAGAGAAACAACTTAATAAAAGACAGGCCATTTACAGGCCTGTTTGCAAGCGTGTGGGCGTTGTCTGCTCTCATACTGCTGACGACTGCAAGTGTGAAACCCAGTTAACACAGGAAGCTGAGGGACAGGCTGACCATCTATAAAGTCTAAGCTATTTCTGTCTGACTACAGCACAGACTCTCTACAAACACTGCAGTTTTATCAGGACCAGAATTAACAAACTGAGCTCCCTCCTGGTACCGAATCACACTGTCGCGGATGGTTCTAGTTTCAGACTGGCAGGACAAGGATGTGGCGAGCGTGGCAGAGCAGACTTGCACCATCAGCACAACCGTGCACCATAAAGCAGGCTGCTCTGCATGGTAGAGGGAACACACAACAAGTGAAATGAAGCCAAAGTCAGACGGAGAACTATAAGGAGAAGATATGACAAACATGAGATGAAACCTTCCACCACTTCTCCAAATGCTCCACATCATGTTGCTATGACAATTTAATTATAGTTGATCATGGTTGCACTACTGTTTGTTTGCCTCTGTGAGGTAGTGGGAAGATAATGTGTGAATGTGAAGTGGTGCTTTTTGGCAAGGCTCTTCATGTTTGGCTGTGGGAGAAACAGCCTGAGTTTGTGGTGAGCGACTGTGGAGGTTTCATCTCGTGGCCAAAGCTTTGTCTGTTATGACTCATACCGTGGCATCGACCCAGTCAGCTCATAATAAAGTCATAATGCATCTCTGGGTTTAGAATAAGCACAACAAACAAGCTATGTGGATAGTAGCCATTAACTTTAGCTTTCTGGGTATCATGAGGAAAGCCTTAACCCTTTAAGCGCCAAATTCACAATATAAGTGGATAAAACAGACCATAGCTGCAGATAGAAATGCCAAATCTCCCCCAAATAAATGACAGACATGTGCCCCTTTAATCTCATTTAAGGGCATGTTTCTATTCAAAGTAAAGAAGAAAATCCAGTGTAAAGGTGTGGTCCTGAGCTGGTTTATTTAAAGTGGATTTAGTTTGAGTTTGGATAAATCAGGACAGATTTGGCTACTCTGCTGTTTGGCTAAAAGTCTAATAAAACTTACTGCATTTCGGAAATGTGATAAAAAAAAATAAGTGTTTTGGGAGATGTTGTGTGGAGAACAACAACAAATAATGGGGGATGAGATTCCAATGTTCTGTGATGTTTTGTATTTGTGGAACTTCTCTGATGGAAATGTAGCAGGAAACGATATATACTTAAAGTACTTTTAGGGGCTGCAAAAAAGCTTTTACAAGGAACTGGGGAAAGAGAAGCACCAACAAAGGACCAATGGATCAGAATTATTGAAGGAATATATACAATGAAAATATAAGTGACAAACTGCGACTACGAGAGGCACAGATGGATGAAAGATGGAATAAATGGACTGATTATAGAACCCGGAATGGAAGTACTAAATAATATGATTGGAATGATTGTAGCCAAGTAAGGCTTGTTTGGAAAAAAAAAAAAACTATTTTACTTTCTACTAATGTTTAAGTTCATTTTTTAAGAATAAAATGACAAAAAAAAACACAAAGAAAACATCCTTATAAATATGTTCAAAGTTAAGTTTCGCTAAAAGGTGTGCTATCCAATATGGCCGCCACCCTGTGACATCACAACATGCAAATTAGATGAGTACATTTACCATCATAAACTTTGGGTTATAACCAATATTTCTCTCATTTACAGTATGACTTTATCTGTAACTATTTCATATCGACAGCTTTTTGAAATCTTGACATCAAAATTGAATATAATTTGGAAAAAAAAAAAAAACTCTGGCGTCTAAAGGGTTAATTTAGAGAAACTGAAGCAACACATGATACTATATCAAAAAGGAAGAAACTCGATTATTGCAGTTACATAAACTTGCATGAATTTAAAGTAATTTGATCACTGCATTCATAATAACTTATAGAAATCTGATGATCATACTTGTATGAATGATGTATTTAAAGACACTTATCCTTATTTAAAAGTGAGATTACACGACTTGCATCACCTGTCATATGATATTGCAATTAGTA
The DNA here is from genome assembly GCA_030068375.1 of Ostorhinchus rueppellii. Lineage (NCBI taxonomy): Eukaryota > Metazoa > Chordata > Actinopteri > Kurtiformes > Apogonidae > Ostorhinchus > Ostorhinchus rueppellii. The sequence continues at coordinate 8,528,560 of JAQQZY010000020.1, read as the reverse complement.
CTCTGTACAAACAGATGTGTGTCATGATCTGTCCCATGTCTGATAAACGGCTGTGGCCTGAAACATTACTACTGTGGTTAATAAAACACATTTTTGGAAGCTCACAGGTTGTGCGGACCTTATCGAATTCCTTCAACCAAAAAGAAAATCTCCATATTGCCCTGTAGGTTTTTAACAGAAGCACCAACAAAGTACCAATGGATCAGAATTATTGAAAGAATATACACTACGGAAAAAATAAGTGACAAACTGCGACTATGAGAGGCACAGATGGATGAAAGACGGAGGAAATGGGCTGATTATAGATATGATTGTAATGTTGTGTACGCGAGTAAGGCTTGTTTGTTCAGTTTTTGCTGTTATGTTTGTAAAATTTCAGTAAAAACCTAAGTGAAACAAAAAAAAAAGGTCCATATTGTGATTATATTGCATGAACTATTAATAGTGGCAGGAAATGTCATTTTTCAATTAATGAGGTCATTTGTTCATCGCTACCTTCAGTTTTAGCCATGGTTTTTATTCACAGTAATATCCCTGGTATAATATTGGCTAATTCAAGAAGTGTTTACTACAGATCTCAGTCAAGCCAAATAAAAGGAAAGCGATCAGATTCAGAGAGAAGTGATTCGTTCCTCATATGGTTAGGTGAAACCATAGTTCAAAAAAAAATTAAAAAAAAAAAATAAATAAAAAAAAGCACAACAGAACACAAACCCTGCTGGCAAACAATACACAACTCTGTGCCCTGTGAGAGTTGAGCTATCATAACTACTTCCTCAACTGGGACCATCTTAAATCCAATCAGGAGCAAAGAGAGAGCACGTTGGTCAGATGCCTGAGCAGAGCGTGCATGTTCCATTTGACCTGAGGGGCGTGCAAACGTTGCCGTGTAGCGGCGCTCCAGGGAGCAGGAGTCCGGATATGAGCCTGACCCTGGATCGTGCAAGGGGGGGGGAGTCAGTTATTATGCCACAGGCCGGTGGTTTATGAGTTAGGTTTAAAATCCAATATCAGAACTACATCCAAGGACAACTCTCAGTCTACTCCGGTCGGCTCAGCAGCTGCACAAGTGAACCGTCCACATAACACCTCTTTAACGTCAAAACTGAGCGGGCAACACAGGACAGCTGGTGTAATATGTAGTGTAAATGTTTTTACATGATATTTGACTTATGGGTGACACTGGATATTGATGTGAAATATAGATGACTTTATTTCCCACATTCATAAAGGTAGAATATAGCGTTGTTCTTCAGCCGCCACAGTCATTTCCCGGACTAGTGTGCACACTTTTTGTCCCGGCCACCTCTGCTGGAATGTTTGACCACTGCAAACAGCCCAACGGTTAATGCAGCCTGCTGACCCAAGCGTGATCTTTCTAAAACAATCTTTGTGGGGTCACAGTTACAAGAGAAGTGCTGCTCTGGTTTGGCATGAAAAAGAACTTGTGGTCAGGCGTAACGGCTGCACAGCGCAGGCAAGAGAAATCAATCAAATAAATGAAGAATGCAGAAGAATAACAAGTACACTGCAAACATCTAAGTCTGACCACGTGCATTTTTGTCATTTCTAGTCCAAATATCTCATCACACTCAAAATCAGACAGAATCACCTAAAGAGTAACTTTTCCATGAGATAGAAGAACTGATTTTAAGACAATAGATCTTGAAAATCTTACTAAGATAATTTTCACTTATTCTACTGGCAGATTTTTTTTTTACTAAATTCAAGCTTTTTTCCTTAATTCAAGTTACTCCTTAGGTGATTATGTCTTTTTTTTTTTGTAATTGTCTTTTTATTAGAAAGGCAAATGTCCATTGCATACATTGATTACAGCCTTTGACATTCAAGAAAAAAAAAAGTACAATGGATAAAGAAAAATACAATAATTATAACATTGTTGCCCTTATAGGATTATGTCTTATTTTAAGTGTGATGAGATATTTTGATTAGAAATGAGAAAAATACACATGGTGACATTTAGATTTTTGTAGTGTAAACTAACTAATAATAAAGATATTCAACAGCTAAAGTCAGCCACACTGAGCTTTTTAGGCTGAACTCTGTCAAACTTCTGCTGTCCTTTTTATTCTCAACAGACTGAACTCCAGAGCACATAATGACACCACAGACATAATGATTGCTCTTATTATGTAGCTCTGTGACGCTTACTGTCTCACTAAAATACCATGCAAGTGCATTTGGTAAACACTGTTCCAATGCTGAATGACATCTTGGCTGCACAGCCTTGTAATTAGTGTAAATACACTACAAACTGTCATTTTTGCAAACACAACATGCACAAAGTTTTTAAACACACATCAACATCTTCATCAATACAGATGTTAAATAGATTGAGCGGTCTGGTAATTACTTTAAACACTATAATATATCATAAAACTGTCAAAATGGCCATCTAAGTTTCCTACTGTCCATGGTTACATGAGCCTTATTTATTCTGAACAACTTGAAATGTGCAAATAAATAAGTTTTATAGTAACATAGGGCTGTGTGACATGGTAATATGTCACATCGCGGCAGAAAAACATCTATCGTCTCTGATGTTTATTTTGTTTAAGCATATTTTGTCATTTGGCTAACGTTGCTCATCCACATGGCGTGAACACAAGCAGGAAATTTGCATTAGTGCAACACAAACAGGAAGGAAACTGAATGCAACAACAGAGATAGTCTGAACATGATAATACAATGAACTTGCATTTAAGAGAGAGTCGACCACGAGTGTATGGATGTGGTTTGGATCTGAAAAATTTCACACAAAGCTATATTTAGTTAATCATGTGGTCCAAAAGACAGGCAAAACACCTATACACTGTTTGCACAAAAGTTACAAATAAATTCAAAAAGTTATCAAATACACGGCAATATTATTTAAAACTTTTGAGCATATGTTTAAAAATGCTTTCTTTGTGGTCATTGTTCTACAGACTATTATACAGAAAATAGGAGATATGAGATATTTCAGCTCAAATACAGACGTTAAGCAGTTTTACCTCATGTCCTGTTTTTCAGAGCTCACTGTCACATTTCTTTATTATAATCGATAATGCTAAATGACGATATGTTCCAAGTACTGAAGCAATTAATAAAAAACAGTCAAAATGCCCATCACAGTTTCCTAAAGTCCACTGTTATACAAGATTTACAGATGAACCTACCTAATGTTTACCTTTAAATATAATTAAATCAATAATTAAATACCAGAGGATATTAATGTCAAAGAATCAGTTAGTGAACTAAAGCTGATTGATGATTCATGATCGAGCTTGGGGATATTTATATACACATATATTAAAAGGTGAATTTTCAAAACCTGACAGACACATACTCTCTTTACTACATACATACATGCATGTGGAAACACATTGACAGTTAACATGTTACCTGAAGCAAACAGGTTGCACTTAGCATTTATGTCGACCAAGAACTAATAAACTCAGTACAGATATTTTTCATGAATTTCAAAGATCAAAGCCGACTGATTGAATTCATTTCATATACTCTTGAAAGCAGGGGTCTCAAATATGCGGACCGCCAAAGGTTCCAATCCAGCCCATGGGAGGAATTTGCAACGTGCAAAATTTCCACAGTCAAGGCTGGTTCCACATACAGACCAATATGATCGACAGTAAAATAGCCTAATAACTTGATTATATATATATATATATATATAACATTAATTAACAAATAATGACAACTTCAAATTTTTGTCTTTGTTTTAGTGCAAAAAATAATATGAAATTATGGAAATATTTATATTTAGAAACTATCCTGTAATGATAAAATGTGAATAACTTCAAATGTCTCAAGAAAATTAACCACTAATATTAAATATTGTTAAAATTGCACCTATCTTTGTTAAGATTGGGGGTTTTTTTCCAGGTTATTAACATCTTTTCTTGTTTAGATAGTTTATAAAAGTAAGTATTTTCATAATTTAATTGGGTTTTTGCACTAAAACAAAGACAAAACTTGGAGTTGTCATTACTTATGGGTTATTATGCTGCTATTATTTTACTAGTTCACTTCAAATCAAATCGGGCTGAAAGTGGCCACTTAAAGAAAATGAGTTTGAGACCCTTGATTTAAAGGTTTTCACATGTCTCCACTGAGCAAACACAGACACAGCAGTAATCCCACCTACCCTCATGTTCAGATGCAGGACATGCCACCTGTACAACCAGATCAAATGTTCTCTCTGGATTCTCCCTGAAAAAGCACAAAACATCCTTTACTCAGGTGGCAAAAAGAACCAGGTGTGCAACATGGGTAGTGGCAACAAGTGTGTATTCACCGGTAATCAGATTCCTTTACAGAAACACTCGAATATTCAGTATAACCCCGTCTCCACTTGTCCTACTTTACTTTTTTGGAGTCGTGCTGTCACTGGGTCAGTACCAGCAGGTTTAGCTTCAGCTGGTTCACACACACACTGATCTGGGGCTTCGTGTGTGGACAGACCCGGGTCACAGGACCTGTTCCAGTCCACATGTAGCCTGTCTAAAAGCTGTCCGCTTGGCTAGCCGAGCTGCTAATTGGTGGTCAGCTAGCAGACAGAGCCCCAGACTGATCCAAAAGCTGTGGAGCCAGCTGGCCCGGCTGTTAAATCCACGGCTGGAGGTGGATCAAATGACGCCAAACATTCCTCCGTACTTCACATTTGGCTACATGCTTAGTTAGCAGCTAGGTTAGCCCAACGTTTCAGTGACAGCAGGAGAAAAAAAACGCACGAAAAGTCAAAGAGTCCTTACTTTATTCTGCTGTCCATGGTTAGCTACCACATCGCGACAGCTCGGTACTGTCTGCGGCTCGGCTCGGCTCGGCTCAGCTCCGCTCCGGACTATTCCCACCTCAGTCTCGCTTCTTCTCCCTTATCTGATACCTGTCGACAGCCTCGGCCTCATGCCTGCAGGTCGGACGGCGCCGTGTCCTCGTCCTTAACGTGGACTGAATGCCCCCCTGCTTCAGCACCACGGCGGTTATTTCCCACAACAAACCCCCGTCCAGGAAGTGCTGTCAAAGACCCGGTGACGTCAGCGCGTCAGATGCGCACCTTGCCGCCGCCGCCGTCTGTGCGCGTGCGTCTGCGTCTGCGCCTGCGTCTGCCTGCGAGCATCTGCAGTGCACACTTTGGAAGAGTAAAAAGCACGATCCGCACGCAGACCTGAGCTGTGTGATTCATAGTTTGGAAGAAAAACGCGTTTCCCTTTGAGACGCAGGTATTAGCTGAGTAATTGAGGCATCAGTTGCCTCCAGCGGGGGCAAATAACCTCTGAAGTGTGAAGTGCCCCTGAGTGTAATCACAAAGGGTTAAACTCTAAACACAGCACATAGAAGCGTTTGTTTGTTTGTTTGTTTGTTTGTTTGTTTGTTTGTTTGTTTGTTTTGTTTTGTTTTTTTTAGAAAATTATTACTTCATTCCCATGTGGAACAGATTTTTTGATGTTTACAGTTCAGTCTTACATAACTGCACTGTATGTTACATGTACTGTGCTGGAAACAGTGGTGTCAAACATGTGGTCTGCAGGCTAAAACCGGCCCCCAAAAGGCTTCAGTCCTGCCCTTCAGTGAAAAAGTACATTGAAGGCATTAGATGTCAAGGGCGTTGGACTTGTTTTAACCCGATGTTTTACCGTTGTACAATGTTCAATAACTGCTGATCAGTTATACTATACAGACATGTAAATAACTGGTGTAAAATAGAGTTTGTCATCATTTGGTTTCAAACTCTAAATTTTTAACAATATTCTACCTGGTACCAACTGTGTAATGCACATGTACAAATGATAAGTTTCGGCATAATGTTGTTTAAATTATTACACTTATTTTTCTTACAGATTTCAGTTTTTTCAGGTTATTCTGTTTTTTGTGAAAGGATAGTTTGTAAATGTACATATTTCAGAATTTAAGGTTGTTGTTTTTCTTGTTTTTATTCTTTTTTTGCACTAAAATAAAGAGGAAAAAGTCATTATTTAAAGGTTATTATGTTATTATTTTACTGGTTTGGCCCAGTTCAGATCAAATTAGGCTGAATGTGGCCCCTGAAGTAAATGAGTTTGACACCCCTGCTTTAGATGGTGTGTTTTTCAGATTTCCACTCTGGAAGGTGGTTTCACATTTTTGCGTTTTCAACCCCCCAAAAAATCTATTTGCATCTAAACAAAAGGCACAAATGATCAAATATTTAGCTGTTTTCACCTGGGAGCATTGTCATGTAAACTGGGTCTAAAATGTGTGGTTTTATCTAGAAGAATGATATTTATCAGGCCTGGGCTGTGGATGTGACAGAGGTGGGGGTCAGAGGAGAGTCACTTAAGGTTTATGAGGTGGTCTGTGGGGATCTGCTGAATGTTGGTCCACTCCTGGTCGGTGTCTGTGTGATGGTACAGTGGAGGACAGACTGCAGATGAGCTTCACTCACATGATTCTTTGGTTATGTAAACCAGCTCTGGCTGGTGTCACATGATCCTGCAGCTGAAGATGCCTGATGTGGGGGTCCTGAGCTGGAGACAGACCAGCTGAGTTAAGACCTAATTCTGGAGAAATTACTTTGGAGACAATTTATGGAGTGCTGAACAGTAAATGGATGGATGGATGGACAGACGGGTGGGTGGTAGATAGATAGATAGATAGATAGATAGATAGATAGATAGATAGATAGATAGATAGATAGATAGATAGATAG
>JAQQZY010000020.1:8506184-8516442 GCA_030068375.1 Ostorhinchus rueppellii | reverse complement strand
TCTATCTATCTATCTATCTATCTATCTATCTATCTATCTATCTTTCTTTCTTTCTTTCTTTCTTTCTTTCTTTCTTTGCCACATTTTCACTACGTGGAACCAGCTCCACTCAGTATTCCACATTATTTGGTGTCTCCTGCTCAGAGTTGCTGAAAACTCACTCGGTGCGTGTTGTCGAGTCTGAATTTTTACGTTGTCCACCAAACATGTTAAATGTGAACTGGCCGCTCAGACTGAAGTCACACTGTAAAATGTCAGATAGGTATTGGATTTCGGACCACATGTGAAAGTGGTCTGGGTCGGATTAGTGCTGTTCACACTGTCTGAAACAGATCAGATACAGGTCACATATGGACACAAAAAACAGATTTGGACCACATTTACCTGCAGTCTGAACGGAGTCTCCTCCTCCTTCACCTCTTCCTCATTCTCCCTCTCCTCCTCTTTTTTCTACTCCTCCATCTTCTCCTTCTATTCCTTCTTCTCCTCCTCCTTTTTCTACTCCATCTTCTCCTTCTCCTCCTCCTCCTCCTTTTTCTACTCCATCTTCTTCTTCTTCTCCTCCTCCTCACAGATGAAGGTGGACTCAGACTTCAGGTGGAATCGGTGAATATCACAGTCATACCATGCTTCTCAAATATTCAGCTCATGTGTTTAATAACTTATTTTTATGGTCGTGTTTTTTGATGGTTTTAGTTTCATGGTTTGGGAGTTCTGTTTCAACACAGCAAAGATACTGAGGCTACAGAAAAAAATCTGCAACAGTGAGAAAAAAACTGACAATGAATGTATTAATAGTTAAATCAAACCACGGTTCTGGCTGAAATGTCTCTGTTTTGATCTTCCATCCACCTCCTATGTGTTCAGTAAAGGAAAAAAAGGCAGCAGAGGAGTTAAAACATGCCCATATAGAAGAAAATGAGTGAATATCAAATGCAATTTTTAGTTAATAAACGTTAAACAGAAACATTGTGACTGGATCAAACATGTAGTCACAGTTATTGTTGTGATTTAAGGAAGTCTGTGGTTGTAAAAGAGAACAATGGACTTAAATCATCCATAAAAGCTGATAGATAACATTACTGTGGACACATCGATGCCTTGGTGATGACATTCTTACATGTGTGAGCCAGACGAGCTGCACAACATGTGGATGAGAGTTAGCAGATATCAGCTGTTTAATAAAACTAAGACCTTTTTATGAATTTGTTTAATATTAAAGTCCAAATCTTATTATAGGTTTAATCAGCTGACAGAAAGCAGACTCCCATGGCTCCTCTAGGTTTGGAATACACCATAAATCTCAAACGTTTTAAGAGACATAGGGGTTAAATCAGAGCATTTTAGTCCAAGTGTCAATTTAACTCTTAGAGAGTTGAATTTAACTCTGTTTCAGATAACATTTGGTCCCACTCAAAATTGGAGTAAAATTTCCTCTATGGCCAGTGTCAAAATTTCAGAGTTAATTCTACTCAACTCAGTATCAAAACTAACAATTAAATGTGTAAAAATATTTAACACTGTAGCACTTTCACACTGCTGGAGTAATATGATTACACTTTATCCCTATTTTTACTCCAGATTTAGTTATAAAAATGACTCTGTAATGTTTTACTATTTATTTCTCTGCAGTGTTTTGTTTGTTTGTTTATTTCTTTTCAAACAAAAGGAAAGAACCAAAACATCTCATGAATACAAAGAGCCAATGGCAAAGCAGATACACAAAGCACCGTACAAATCCAAGGAGAAAAATAAAATAAAAAATTAATTAAAAGGAAAATACAAAAAAAAAAAAAAAAAATTCAAAGGAAAAAATAACAAAAACACTTGTCAAGTACATCATCAATAACAAAACAAATTCAATTCAACAAGTACTGTTCCAAAAAGAGTGGGAAGAAGAAAACTCAGTGTCAGTGTTATCTTCTTCAGTAGTTTACACCCTGCTAATACTGAAGCAGTGTAGAATTGCAGGGGTCTCTGAGGTGGGGGTCAAGAAGGACCCAAGTTCACTCTATGGGTTCTAATCGCCCAAGAACATGCTTTTACTTTGGTAGAGTAAAGTCTTCCCCACTTGTAGCACAATAAAAGCTTCACGGTGACAGTCAGGTTTGGTTTTGTTCTGCTACAGGTTTGACTAATGGTGTCACATTAATAAAAAAATAAACATAAAAAGCCCAATAAATGTTGTAAAACAGACAAATTAACCTAAATACACATTAACACTAAACCCCCTCAAGCCCCTGCACATAGAATAGAACATAATGTCCAGTAAATGTCCAGTACCCACAATGCAATGCAGCAGACTAGCACTAACCGTCACTGTGTAGAGTTGAATTTATTTTTTAACTATTTATTTAGTTTTGTTTGTATACAGACAGCAGGAACACAGGAACAATAAAAATAAAGTAATACAAAAGGAGGCATACAAACTCTCAGTCAGTAGAGTGAGCATCATCTTTGTCTTTGAAAAATGTCCATTTCCTCCATTTTTGTGCAAAGTCACCTGCTTTGATTTGCAGATGAAAAGTCATTTTGTCCATTGCATGGATCTCCTCCATAATGTCCATCCAGTGATCTGTTTTTGGAGCATCGTTCTTCATCCAGTTCCTAGTAGTGGCCTTCTTACAGGCAACAATCATTGTTTTGAAGGGGTTCCTGTCTTCTTTCAAAATAATTCCTTCTGGGCTCAATCCCAGATACAGGACCCGTGGGTCCCTGGGAACCTTATCATTTAAGATGTCCTCCAAAATTCCAATACTGTCATCCCAGACAGATTGTAGTTTGGCACATGACCAGAAAATCTGACTGATTTGCATTATAGTTTCCACATTGTCTCCAACTGTTCTGTAGAGTTGAATTTGACACTGCATCTGTGCAGAACCTTACACTGACTTTTAACTCTACTGTTAGAGCTGGTTTACTCTCCATAGAGCTATAAATACTCTATCTAGGTTAAAATAGTTTGACTGAATGTGTTTGACATATTGACACTGCATTTTTTACTGTACAGGTTCCACATTCAGCCCAATCTGATCTAAAGTGGGCGGGACCAGTCAAATAAAAACAGTGAAAAAAGTCCAGTTACATGATGAAAATGTTTACGTCTACAAATACACAAAACATTTAATAACAGGCAGAATATGGATAAAATTGCACTTATTTCTCTGAAGACAGATTGAACACAAATGGATTTGGTTGAAGGATTTTTACCAGGAACTAAAATGATTTTGACACATTTGTTCATATTCTCAGTGTAATTTTTGCGTTTTACAAACTCATCCTTTGGCAGACTGTCAGTGGGTGTGTTCCACACCTGTGGGTGACATTTTCAACAGCTATAATTATGATCCATGTTCATATTTGCTCTAGCGATGCACCGATGTTGATACCAGTATTGGGTAGTTGGTCCGATATTGACAGAAGTGGCAATTCCAGCTCCATCAAGTAAAAGTAAATGATGGCGACAAAAGGAACATTAAAGACACAGATGGATACAGATGCAGCGTTCTGTCCGTCCTCTGCGTACACAGTTTTGTCCGTTTTCCTTCCTGCTGGTGGATGCGTACCCAGATGGAGAATACCAGCAGAACTGTGGAGGTAGAGGATCTGTTCAAAGAGCCACTGTGTGAGTTAGTGCCGAACTGCTGACAGATTTCAGACAACTACTCAGGGCTGGGCTGCTTTACGTCCTACTTATAATACTATGGGGGTAAGGAGCGGTGCGGACCGCCGCCCACACAAGTGAAAATGAAACTTAAACTCAATTGTCTTTTCCTCCTGAAGCTTCAGTTTGAAACCTTCCCAGTGGAAACGCTGCCACATTAGTATCCACATTAGTGTTCCCTCTGTCAGCTGCATGTCTGGGATTACTGACTTTCTTCTTCTTCTTCTTCTTTATAAAACTTGACTTTTCTTCGTGGTATTTTTCCAGTATGTTCAACCCTTTCATGCATCCTGGTCACCACAGTGGACATCTATTCTTCAGCTGTTTTCTTCTATATTCATAGGTTTTATTGTTTTAGTTCCACATCAGCCAACACAGTGGACACTCATGCATGATTTCATCCACTGTCATTCACACCATGACTGTAACTTTGCTGTTCTAGATTAACCTGATCTACACTAACGTGTGAGTGTAAACCAAGTGCTAGTTGTTTTTAGACTGCAATTAACAGGGTTCTTTTTGCATATTATCTCCATGAAGTGAGTCATAACTAGTATGAGAGTAGAAGTAGAGGATGTAAAAATGAGAGAAAACATCACATTAGCTGCATTAAAATATTCAAGTGTATCACTTTCTGATATTGTTTTGAATATTAAACGCATGGTGGACAAATGAGTGGACATTTTTGTAACTCCATATAAAATAGTTTCATTCAAAAAATGCCAATCACGTTATTTTTTTCATGCCTACAGAGGAATAAAAACACTGAGGACAAACAACTTGACTAAGGTTTTCGTAATTCATGCATCAAAGGGTCAATTCAGAGCGGCGCCCCCTGGTGGATTGATTGACAAACGCTCATTCCATCACATTAAATGTCAGTAGCAGCACTTTGTTCCAGTCAGACTAATGACAACCACAATAAAGCACATTTTAAAAGGAACTAACAACTGTAATGGGATTACTAAGTACTCATATCAGTACTCAAATGGAAGAACTTGTACTTGTCCTCGGTCTGGAAAACAGGGGTATCGGTGCATCCCTAATGCTAATATTTGGTGGGATGTGTTTGTTTTGTCACAGAACAACACGGCAGCTTCTGTAACTGTGACATGGTGCGTGAAGTGAAAGTGTCGTGTGTCTTTTACTGAAGTCTGTTGATGTGGACGGTGATGAAGGAGCTGCAGGAGGAGGCTGTTTATTTTAAATGTCTTGTTTTTTCCTTCTGCATCAGTAAGTTCACATGTCACCTCCTGAGTTAAACTCACTCATACTCTGTTTTCTCCACAGTGTCCATATGGCCAGGTCAACGTCAAAGACCCCGCAATGAAGAAGAAGTTTAATTCTCTATTTTACATATAAGCCTGTGCCGACGGATTCAGATTCTGAATGGAAGCCGTCACACATTGCTTGACTTCTGCCTGTCGTTATTTGGATACTTTGAGAGTCATATTTTTTAGCATTGTACTAAATGATGAAATATTGGTAGTGTGTGTGCAATACCTACCTCCAGTGAATCACAACTATTCTTTGGATTATTTTCTTTCTCGTGAGTTAGTCGAAGACGGACGAAGGATTCGTTCACTAGAACCTCGTGTAAAATAATCCTTTTTATTTTGTTGTATTTTTTTGGGACATTTTTCAGACTCAAATGCCCAATGAAATGCCTTGAGCTTGATTTTTTTTTTTTTTTTCGTTTTGTCTTTAAGAGTATTAAATATATTGTGGTGTTTTGCTCCTCTGATGCATTTACAAGGGTTGTGGGAGTATGGAGATGAAAACTGAAAGTGCATTTTAGATCTTCGCCCTCAAGATAAAGGGCATATAAGCGAAAGTAACTGCAGATAGTCAGATGAAGTCTTGTGCTCTTTTGCTTTGCATCTCTTGTTATTTCTTCTCCCAAATGTACAACTGCATGAATATTATCATCATTTACACTCCACAAGTGCCTGACTGAACTGTCTACCTTTGACTGAAACACTGTGCTGTTAAAAATAGGCAGGGGCCAAGGGTCAGCCCTCACACTTGGCTGCGTTGCTGTTACACCACTTGATGGAATCAGGCTGTTAACAAACATGCCATGGACATCAACAGCCCCCCCTCTCCCTCCCCACCACCCACTGGACTCCCAGCTCAGCCTCCTGGCAACACTTGGCTACAACCGAGCTCCCTGCGGCTGCTCTCCTGAGCTGCAGCCTAATGAACTCCTGGGCCCTCTTATCCCAGCACTGCAAAAGATCAGCCCATGTTCAGCGGCATCGGCCTGCACAGACGCACACATGCATGGGCAGGCTATCAGAACGCACTCCCAGCAGGCCAACGCAGGACTAAAGGTTGCACTAAATAACGCACTTTGTAGCCCACAGTAATAGTACAAGGTAAAATCAGGCGTGCACCACTACCTGTGTACTGCCGCATAAATTAGTCTGTTATAAAACCGAGACCTTTTTTCAGTTCTAACAAACTGTAGGGGCTTTTCCATTGGACGTCTGTGCAAACTTTTACAGATATTTACTGAATGTTGAAAAAACAGAAGTGCGTATTACTGGATTTTCCATTAAATCACAAATGCGATGATTTGTTTATTATCACGAGATAGCACAAGAAGTGTCATAAACATGGTGATGAATGTAAAGATGGTGTTTATTTACAGATACATTCATTATTATTATAAGAGAGTAATTAGGATTTCAGAGATCTTCATATTTGTGAATGGACTCGTGGAGTCTGGAGGGACTGGGGTTGTGGGTGTGAAATGAGGAAATGGACCTGATGATGCATTTAAGGTGTTCACTCCTTTGGTAAATTTAAAAGAGGAGAAAAAAATAAGAGGAAAAAGAAAGGAAGGGGAAAAGATAAAGAGAAGAAAAAGGGGAGAAAGGAAAAAAAAGCCTTAATTTTAAATGATTAAGGAATATTGAAACGATGTGGTAGATATGGTTTTGTAGTTGTTTTATGTTACTGTGTAAATGCTTGATGCTGTGCACATTTAGTTTGATGTAAACGGTGGATCAGGTGCAAATGGTTGGAAAAAAGATAAGCTTTTGCTTCTAGAATATTCCTTTTTTGGTTTTATGTTTGTTATGGTTATTGTGCTAAGTGTACTGATGCATGTACAAACCAAAAATAAAATTCATTCATTTTTCATTCATTATATCTTACCCCTCTATCTCCTACTAAATTATAAAATTATTCAGTTTCCTGGTGTGTCCTCACATACCACACTATGTTTCTGTTAAAACTCTTCTTCTCTTGTTGTAACGTCCGTCCACATCTGTAGGTTTTTTTTATTCACATGACTATTTATGAAAAAAGGTCTTTCCATTGCAGTTTTGCGTTATATACCAATTTCTCAATGCCTGAAAAACCACCTCTTACCAGCACAAAAACTTTTGTTTTTGGCGAAATTGTCTTTTTTTTTGTTTGGGTCCTTAAACACACCGCAGGTATTTGTTCCGTCACAACGTCCATGATGACACACACCCCACCAAACAATTATTAAAGTCAAAACATAAAAGAGGAGTAAACAAACCTAAATGTACTTTAGCTCTACCATCCTCTATATTTCGAGTTTTTTTCAGTATAAATCATACATGTTCCCAGATTCACTTCACTGATCATGCACATGCTCAGGGAAAATTTAGAAGTTATATCAACACTGAGAAAACTGAAGAAAAAGTCACATTTTAGCAAAATCTCTCATTATCTGAACATAAACCCAGTGTGTCCATCCACTGTCACTGATTAAACTCCATGGCTTTTACCCATGAATCAGTGTTATAGAAGATAACGGTGTTTCCATGGTAACTATGGAGCCTACAGAGTTGTAGAACAGGGATGTCAAACCCATTTGACTTCAGTTCCACATACAGCCTAATGTGATCTAAAGTGGGCCGGACCAATAAAATAATATAAGTAATAGGATAAGAACTCATGAATGATGTCAACTCCAAAGTTTTCAGTTTGTTTATGAGTGAAAAAAAATCTACCAACTGTACTTGAACACAACATGAACAAATAATATGAACCTGAAAATTCTTAAGAAAAATAAGTGCAATTTTAACTTAGTTTATCGTTTCTGCATGTACATTATAACTTACAGATCACAGAGGATCTTCAAATACACAAAACCTTTAGTCACAGGCAGAATGTTGGTGCAATTCCACATCTGTAAAGACATTTCAGGTTGTACATATTTGTTCAGGTTCAGTTTTTGTAAAAGGCCAGTCTGAAAACATACATTTTTACACTAAAACAAAGAAAAAAAACGTAGCTTTTTTGATTACCGATAGGTTATTATGAGTGTATTTTACTGGTCTGATTGTTTTGACCTAAATATTTTTCACATATTGTTCATATCTTCAGTGTAACTTTTTGCATTTCACAAATTCACCCCATGGGCTGGATTGGACCCTTTGGGGGGCCAGTTTAGGCCCCTGGACTGCATGTTTGACTCCTGTGTTGTAGAAGATGACAGTGTTTCCATGGAAATCTCTATATTTTGATCTTCCATCCACCTCCTATGTGTTCATTAAAGGAAAACGGTAGCAGAGTTAAAACATGTCCATATAGAAGGAAATGAGTCAATTAATATTAAATGCATTTTAGTTTAATACACAGGTGTCAAACATGCGGCCCGGGGGCCAAACCCGGCCTGCTAAAGAGTCCAGTTTGGCCCTTGGGATGAATTTGTGAAATGCAAAAATTAAACCAAGATATTAACAATCCTTTTAGTTCAGGTTCCACATTCAGACCAATTCAATCTCCAGTGGGCAGGACCAGTAAAATACCATAACAACATAGAAATAATGACAACTCCAAATGTTTTTCTTTGTAAATGTAAACATTTTCATGTATTTACACTAAAACAAAGTATAATTTTGCAGAAAATGTGAATAACCTGAACAAATAGTAAGAATGTCTTAAGAGAAGCAAGTACAATTTTACCAATATTCTGCCTGTTATTAAACATTTTGTGCTTTTGTAGACCCACTGTGATCTATATGTTATAATGAACATGTGTAAATGATGAACTGAGATGTAATATTGTTAAAATTACACGTGTTTTTTCAGTTTGTTCATGTTATTCACATTGTTGAAAGGATAGTTTGTAGATGTAAACATTTTCATAACATATTTAATATATTTTTTCACTCTAAAACAAAGAAAAGTTGGGATTTGACATTATTTATATATTATTACGTGTTTATTTTACTGATTCGGCCCACTTCAGATCAAATTCAGCTGAATATGGAGCTGAACTAAAATGAGTTTGACAGCCCTGGTTTAACCCTTTCATGTGTAGTGGTCACTACTGTGGACACTTACTCTACAGCTGTTCTCTTGTACATTTGTGTGTAGATTTTGCTGTTTCAGTTGCATATCAGCCAACACACTGGACACTTATGTATTGTCCTACACACTGCAGTTCATACCATTATTGTAACTTGGCTGTTTTTCATAAACCTGATCTTCACTCACATGTTTCAGTGTAAATCAATTACTAATAGATATTAGACTTTTTTTTGTGTATTTTCTCCATGAAGTGAATAATAACTAGTATTAGAGTATGTTAAAATGTGACAAACCATCAGATTAGAAGCATTAAAAAAAGTTTTTATTGCATAGTTTTCCCTGTCACTTTCTGATATTGGGTTTTAAATACATTTTTAATGCATGGTGTCCAGATGAGTGGACATTTTTCTAACTCCTTAAAAAATAAATAATAATAATAATAATAATAATAAATTTTATTTGTAAGCACCTTTCAAGACACCCAAGGACAGTGAATAATTTGATTAAACAAAAAAGTGCAATACATGAAAATGACAGCGCAAAGTAAAAATAAAATACAAACTACCTCAAATGAAAATGTGAAAATGAAATGTTCTTTCTTGCCTAAAGAGGAATAAAAACACTCAGGAAAAATATCTTGGCTAAGGTTCTCATAATTCATGCATGAAAGGGTTAATATAAGTCGGACAAACATTGTGACTGGATGGAATATTTAGTCCCAGTTAAAGGAACTGTGTGGTTGTAAAAGTCAATGATGTGCTTAAGCCATAAAACCTAATAGATAACATTACTGTGAACATGTTACTGCCTCGTTGATGACATTCTTACATGTGTGAGAGGAGGCGGGGCGGGGGTGAGGGGGGTCATGACGGGTCGGCAGATGTGACCCAGACGAGCTGCACAACATGTGGACGCAAGAAATGAACGGCACTCATGTGGATGAAAGTCTGAAGACATGTAGAACCTTCATTTAACCAGGAAATAAAGCTTGTTGACGTTACAAATCTGGTTTTCCACAGTGTCCTGAGCAAGACGGCAGCAGAAGTTACACAGAGTGGAAATCACAGCCGTACGTCCACACTGAACATAGACATAAACACAATGAAAGTCAGGACTGAAAACTGATAAGAACATATAGAATAAAACATCAGCATTATTTTATTTATTTAATTGATTTCATTTAAAGTTTTTATTGGTTTTTCAACAAAAAAGGGGGGTGGGGCTGATAGGTTAATCGGCTAATCTAAATTGCCCATAGGTGTGAATGTGAGAGTGATTGTTCATCTCTATATGTCAGCC
>JAQQZY010000020.1:8485912-8506084 GCA_030068375.1 Ostorhinchus rueppellii | reverse complement strand
AGTTGCTGCCATGTGATTGGCTGATTAGGAATTTGCATTTAACGAGCAGTTGGACAGGTGTGCCTAATAAAGTGGCCAGTGAGTGTAGATTGCCAGTAACCCAGAATAGATATGTTTACATTTTGGGGAGAATAGGTCAAAGTTCCAATGTTTTTAGGAATTTTTCAAAAAAAAAAAAAAAAAAGTTTCCCATTACACATTATAGGCGAAATTTGAAATGTCTATAAAAACATCAATTTTATTTAAATTTGCTCATTGTCAGTGTGTGTGTGTGTGTTTTGACAGATTTTACATTTTTATTCTGACTGCTAAATGCTTTCTGTGTTTATGATTCTTGGCATTTTTGAGAGCATGAAAACCAAATTTTGTTGCAATTTGCAGGTGTATTTTTGCAATGTCAATAAAGCCTATTCTGTTCTATTCTATTCTAATAATGTTTCCAAATTTTTATTTTGTCAGCTAAAGCACAAAATGTTTCAATGTTTTGGTGGTTCACTTTGATCATTTTTATTCATGACCAAAGGTCAGCCTTCGATAGAGCTGATATTGATTGTGAAAATTATTGATACTAACAATATTAACATTTTCAAAACAGCATACTTGTGTTAAAATGACAGTAAAGATCAAAATGTCGGCTGGTACCTCATAACCAGGAAGTGTGCGAACAGCCTCGACAACAGCTAAAGCAGCGAGATGCTGGAGGAAGGGAATCCTCTGTCCGAGTATGGAGCCCAGCTCCACCTGGACGCTGACAGTGAACATAGCACAACCAAGAGGGCTGAGCCACTCGTTCTTGCTGCGACCTACACAATATCAACACAATTGCTAGTGAAAAATTAAAACAACACCCGCTAAAGCAAAAAAGTGAGTTGCAGTGAGACATTTCTCAAAGGAATGGACATTAGAATATAGTATGTGTTGCAGAAGCTCTGACCTCGCCCCCGGTTTTGTCGAGCTGCTACTGCTATCAAACCGATTTCCTTCGGCAAGTGCAGGGACAACCTGACAAAGATCCAAATGACAAAAAACATAAAAGCACATCAAAGGTGAACGACACACATTACAACACATCTGGTGTTAATAGTTTGCACTTGCAATTTGATCAGATGTTCACATGTAATGCGAGGTCATTGTTGCCATCATCATCATCTTCATCATCACTTTGACACTTAATAGTTAGTTGAAGTGCTATTTTATCATCAGTTTAACTTCAGGTATTTTTATTTTCATGAAAATGACAAAATTGTGCTTCTCTGTATAGTAAACATCTAAATGGCAAATAGTACACAACAACACATGGCAACTTCAGAAGATTTGGAAAAGGTTAAACAATCTCTAAACTTTATGTCTGATGAGCTGACTAAGCTAACATCACAGCAGGACTGACTAATTGGACTAGTGGAGGAAGTAAAATTGAAAGCCATGTAAACAAAGAAAGACAGAAAGATAACTGAGCTGGAGCAGAGGGTGGACGAACTGGAACAATACACAAAAAAAGACAATTTGGTATTAACAGGTCTGGAAACTTTACACAGAACCTATGCTCGAGCTACTGCAAACTTGGAGACAACAGAAGATGCACCATGGGAAAAACTGCTGACACTGGAGCAACAAGTGGTGGGCTTTGTGCATAGGAAGAACATAAACATCCAAAGTGATGATATTTCTATTTGTCACACATTACCAAGAAAGACAGAGAAGGCCAAACCAGCTATCATCATAAGATCCATCAGCAGAAAACAGAGGAATGACTTGTTAATACAAGCAAAGAAACTGAAAGGTACTAATGTATACTGAAACGAACACTTAAAGAAAAATGGGGACATTGCACGAGAGGCAAGGATGCTGAGAAACAAAAAACATCACAGCAACATGGACTAAAAATGGCAATATATGGATTACAGAACAAGAAGAGTCACAGGCTACGATGATAAGAGACCTGAAAACCATGAAATTTGTTAGATATGTTTGATTGTTGTCGTGAATAGTATTAACTTAATGTTAGCTGAGAAGCAAAATGGTATGTGACTGCCTGTGTGGCCGGCAGCTATTTTATTCTTATCATATTATGTATGCGTTTTTGTTGTCATTTATGTTGTTGCTTTTTAAGTCGTTCTTTCTAAATTGATTTCTGGGGATAAAGGGGCAGATCAAATATGACTAGTCTTCTTTCTGCTCCCTTTCATTCTAGTACAGAGAACACTTGTATTTGTATTAAATTGTTTTTTATTTTTACAATGAATGAAATGAAATGAAGCGACACGGTGGTGCAGTGGACAGCACTCGTGCCTCACAGCCAGAAGGTCCTGGGTTTGATTCCAGCAGTGATGGGACCTTTCTGTGTGGAGTTTGCATATTCTCCCCATGTCTGTGTGGGTTCTCTCCGGGTACTCCGGCTTCCTCCCACAAGCCAAAGACATGCGTTGATAGGTTAATTGGTCAGTCTAAATTGTCCATAGGTGTGAGAGTGATTGTTTGTCTATATGTCAGCCCTGTAATGAACTGGCGACTTGTCCAGGGTGTAACCCGCCTTCACCCTCAAGTAGCTGGGATAGGCTCCATGTGACCCTAGGGAGGATAAAAACGGTACAGAAGATGGATGGATGAAATCTGAACTGAACGCACTGTTTTACTGCCTGATGAACGAACTGTGAACAAGTTCATTCTGGTGTCTGTGAACGGCATGTTCTATCTATTTAAGTTGGTTCAGTCGATAACAAATTTCTTTAGTGTTCCAGGTGAAATAATCCATGTGCAAATGACCACATGCACAAAGTCTTACAGACTGCCCTATTTAAAAGGAGGATTTTGCATGCGCTACTGGTCGTCGTCATGGAGACAGTAAACTGAAGAAACTGCTCTGGGATAGCCCAGCACAAATGAATATGAAGTAGCTCTGTTTCCACACAGAGGGTGGATAGGTGTTTGTTTTTTAGCAGGTGAAGTGTGTTATAATGCCGCTTTTCCACTGCGAACCCTACTCAGCTCTACTCGGCACGCTTCGGCTCGACACGACTCTACCCACTTGTGGGACCGGCACGGTTGTGTTTCCACTACCAGCCGTTACTAGTTGGGACTAGTTGAAGTGGGTGGAGTTGGCGGAGTCGACACAGCTGTGCCGTTGTTTTCAGGTGACTAATAAAGTATTACGCCGCGGTCAGTATAGTAAACAACAACGATGGAGGCACTGGATGCGGTACTGCTGCAGTAGTTTATTGTTACTGAAAACGCCCAAACAGACGGCAGGTCTCTCTGGCGGGTGATTATTTCAGATCCCCGAGCTTTGTCGCGTGTATGACAACATTTCCTCATATAAATCGGTGGACAGCACTGTTCACGTGACATTTTAGTGCTGGCTCGGCACGGCTTGACCCACCTCTGAAACAGGTACGAAAAATAGTAACTGGTCCCAGGTCCAACCCCCAGTGGAAAAGGGCCATATTGGGGTAGAGTCGAACCATGCCGAATAGAGCCGTTACGAAAACGTGCAGTGGAAAAGGGCCATTGGTGACATAAACAGCTTCTGTCTATATGTCAGTCTGGGGTGAGTGAAAACTTTTAAGTCCATGGGCATGAGAGAAAACCCCCCACATCAGTGCTGATATACGGTACAGGTGAACAGTCATAACACCGTGCACAGAACTGTCTGTGTGTAATGCAGCGCTAGAACCTGTTCGGTGTGCGTGCGCAAGACAGAGAGAGAGAGAGAGAGAGAGAGAGAGAGAGAGAGAGACGTCTCTCAGGAGTCGGTCCTAGTTTAATGGTGAGGTTCCACTGGTGGAACCTCACCATTGGGGTCAGGTCCATAAAGTGGGGGGGGGCATATGTTTCAAATTACTATTTTTTTTCCTTCCGTCATTCCAAAAATGTTCATATGTTCAGAACACATTGGTTCTGTGCGTTGTCTTTGGTTGCCGTCTCCTCTCCACAACAACTGCACCAGTTTATGGTGAAGCTGTTCCAGTTAAACCTACTTTTCAGACACTAAATATAGACGCAAAATCAGCCATGGCAATCAGTTTCAGGTTTATGTGCGCTCAATAAATATTTGCATTTCCTCCCAATAATTTTGCGCCTTCTGTCACAAACACCCATATTACATATTCATCAGGACAAACATGCTGAATGGGTTGTGCAGCTTTTTTGTCCATCAGAGAGATGCAGTCTTCTGTGCATCCTATTAATAAATCAGCTTCAACGTGTTTTTGTGTGCGCAGTCCAGTTTGCACATTTTTACACATGCAAACCTTTAGTAAATGAGGCCCATAGTTTCATTGTTAAAACTGATAAAATCATTGCTGTCTGTGGTTCTATATGGGCTTTGGGAATGATATTGACAAAAAACAGCTCGTAGCAAAACAGTGGAGGGGGCCGGATCTTTGGGATCCGTCCATTTCAGAGCCATTGAAAAGCCTGGCTCATTTTTATTTGTATTCACTTTGAAGAAGCCAGCCTGGGGTTAATTCATTTTATCCTGGAAATAATAACAGGGAGGAATGATGGGCTGAGATTTGGATCAAATTAATTTCAAACTCAGATTTCCCACCAATATTTGAGTTTGAATTATTCTGAAATATTGATTATAGCTTCATTTGACATGTGTGGACAAGAGTTTAAAGTCTGATATGGATTCATTGTAAATATTCCACTGGCACATCCCTCTGAGCTGACAGTGAGATCACTGTATGTGTGTAAAACTACTGTGACTTATGTTATTCATGCAACACCTAAACACTTATAAATACACAATAAAAAACAAAGCAGGCTACAATGAAGTTCCATGCAAAAGCTTTTAGTGCAAAATTTCCCACACAAGAACATTTTTAACACAGAAAAATTCAAAAAAATATTTTAAAATTATATAATAAAGGCTAGCCCTGTGATGAACTGGCGACTTGTCCAGGGTGTACCCCGCCTTCGCCCTTAAGTAGCTGGGATAGGCTCCATGTGACCCCCGTGATCCTAGTGAGGATAAAGCGGGTATAGAAGATGAATGAAGGGGGGTGGGGCTTACATTTTGATATAGATACCTGTAAAAAGTACTTCAGAGAAACAAACTAAACAAATCAGCGTTTTTTAAAAGGCACAAAGTTTCTTCAAAGCCTTTCAAATCAGAACCAGGTTCAATCTCTTAGAGAAACATCTACACCACATTTGCCCTTTTTCCATTGATTTAACCCTTTCATGCATGAATTATCACAACCTTAATCAGCATTTATTTTCCTGAGTGTTTTGATTAATCTTTACGCATAAAAAAACAATGCGATTGAAAATTTTCTTATGAACCTATTTTTCATGGAGTTGCACAAAAGTCTGATTAGTTGGACACCATGTGTTTAATATCCGACGCATTGTTTATTTATTTATTTATTCTTACTGATATACTGTGTGAAAACTATGAAATAAAAACATTTTCAATGCTGCTAATCTGTTGTTTTCTCACATTGTAACAGATTCCAATACGAGTCACTATTCACGTCATGGAGACAATATGGAAATAAATAAATAAACAACTTTTTACTTAAAAAAATATTAATTCCAGTCGAATAATAATAATAACAAGCGACTGATTTACACTCAAACATGTCAGTGCAGATCAGGTTTATGAAGAACAGCAAAGTTACACTAACGGTATGAACTACAGTGTATGGGATGGTGCATAAGTGTCCACAAAATCCATGAATATACAAGTTTAAAAAAAAAAAAGTCGATCTATGAACCTCTGAACTGTAGACCATATGCACCAAAGTGTTAAAATGACTTTAAATTGATTAAAACAGACCAGTTCCTTCAGATAAATCAGACATTTATTAAAACTAAGGGCTTTTTTTATGAACAGCAGCACTCACTAAACAGATTTTAATCATATATGGATGAAATAGATGCTCAGTGAAGAGGTGAAGTCCGGTTCCTTCCACTGAACCTATGGGAGTCTGTTTGTTCTGATCCGGTTGGATTTGTACCATCAGCTCCGTTTACATTCACACCAATGCTCTGATTATTATCTGATTTATGGAGTTTTCAGATTATTCCAGTGTCATGTAAACAGGATAATCTGATCATTTTTATCCGATAACAGCAGTAATCTGATTATGAGTAATCAGATTAACACACCGAGATGTATCCCTAACACTCTGATGTTTTCACACATATAAACAGGTTCATCTGATTTATTTATTTATTTTACATTTGTACATGTGTAAAAAAAAAAAAAAAAAAAAAATCTACGTAAATGAAAGTTATGCAGCGACAGTGTGAGTTTAAGGAAAAAGGTAAACAAATAATGAAATGAAATGAAGGATAGCAGCAACAGTCTTATAGGCTTATTAGCTCCTCCCACTTTAGGACAGCTAACGCCGACATCATAGGCGTTGCCATGGTCACCAAGACGAGACCGAATGTTTTGAAAATGACAGGAAATGCACATACGTACGTACTCCGAAAGAAATCAAACAATGGACTGAAACATGTAAACCAGGGTTTTTTGGATTATCGCATTTCTGAGTGCACGTAAACGCATCACATCTGATTACAGCAATTATCAGATTACTCTGAGTTATCGGATTTTCATGGTCCTGTAAATGGGCTCAGTGGAAATGGTAATTTGCAAAGTCAAGGAAGACGCAACAGGCCATGAAGAAGTTCATTTACGCTCAAATCTTCACAGTGAACTGGAATAAAAGCGACAATATACGGTTCACCACCTGGGCACGTTCACCTTATTCTGATAAAACAGCAGAACGGACAGAAGTTGTGATTATTTAAAGTGTGGTCGGGTTTAGAAATTCAGAGACTTATATGGATTTTGTTTTTCTAATTCCATTGGTCTAAAACTTGTGCAAAGATTCTTTTAAAAAATGAAAAATAAACTGAAAACATCATGTGTAATTAATGGAACAATTCAAAAAGCTCTGAAAAATGATTTGTTTGATCATTACCTGCTGTATTTATTGGATTTATTTCCCTAAATCTGGTCCTGTGGTGATCCACTGGAAAGGTGTGGGGCTTTTTTTTTTTTTTTTTTTTTTGATGGATTTGATGATCTCCTTTTGGAAACTGGGCCCTGGTCTCCTCACCTCTGACCTCCTCCATCCTCTGTCATCCAGGCCGGTTTCCTTCTGTTAGTCTTTCACATTCAGTCCTGTTTTTGTGTTTTTTGGTTTTTTGTACACACATACTCATGACTGAAAGCGTTTCTAGAAGACACATGGATTCCAAAGGCTGACCATGAGTTCAGGTTCCTTTTCCACAGAATGATCAAGGCAAGATCAGGCAGGATCACTGTCCAAGATGGCCGACAAAGTCACAGAACGAAATCAGGTCAAATCCAACCATTTTGTTGTGATCATGGAGAAGGAACCTGAAGTCATGGTTGGTCTGTGAATGGATGGATCCTCTGCTCCATAAATAATGCCTGTAAAGTGGAGACATATTTTTGACAGTAGTCACGTTGGTCAATTCGTATTCAGGATGGAGAAAGCACCATCATAAAGTTGCATTTCATGTTTGTAATTCTTGTTTATTAAAACGTATTCATTTGTTTTCTGACATAAAATACACACAATACATTTTATATACCACGGAACTCATTCAACAGTTTACAAATATTTATATATATATTTTTTCTATCTTGTACACACTAATATTTTGACACCACCCTTCCTCCTTATTAAACTGACCATCAGTGCATAAGCCTTAGAGTCAGGGAAAAGAGGAGACCGTCAGAAACAGTGATCATGTAATCCAGTCCTAACTCCTGTGTGTATCATGTGACTAAAACAGACAGAAAACAAAACATGGAATGTCTAAAAGCACTGTTTTTGTCAGTACAATGCCGTTGATATTGATGTAACCATGGAAACCATGTTAAGTGGATAGATATCAGCTCTGAAATTAAACTACTATGAGCTATTTTTGTTGTTCTCATTATATTTGTCCAAACAAACATACCTTGAGTTGGACCAGGCATTAAAATGAACAAGAAACTGAAGAAAACAAGGGATGGTCTAATTATTTTTGCCAAGTACAGGCGGGGAAAAAAACGTCCATTTAGCAGTTCCTTCAGAATAAAAGCAGTGCAGTCGTATTGGTTGCATGTATTTGGGTGATGGCCTATAGGCCTACATGTGCACTGACTTTTTAATTTGCCAATGACCTCATGGGGACAGTCAGGGTCAGCTATCTACCGCATGAGGCCCGCGCGCCATTCGTTGCTCAGGTGAGGCATAGACGCGCACGTGCACGGGCAAGTCAAAGCAAGAATAAAGGTTGCACCAAATGACGCACTTTGTAGCCACAGTAAGAGTACAAGGTGAGGCGGTTCGTGCACCACTACCTGTGCGTGCAGGAGATGTTAAGGAAAGATGTGCGACTTGATTCTTGGTACATGTGGCTTTGCAGTGCGATGCCTTCAGGCTCCGGCTGTGAACCTGCCACACACACCCGCCTGTCTGCGCCTGATTGGGCAAACAGCGTCTGGATGAGAGGATGTGTCTGCCGCGGAATTCTGTCGCAGCGGCCACAATTTTCCACGGCAGGTGGGTCCCAAAGGCAAGTGCTTAGTGATCGGAGCAAAGCCCTGTGAGCGGCTACAAGGAGATTCATGATCCCAACAGTGCTGGGGAGGACAGGTTCTGGGGGACGCGTCGTCAGGCGGGATGAGAGGCGAATTTATTTGGTGTTATTCTAAACCGAGGCAGCGGAGCGTACGGCAGCAACATTTCTGCAGCGGGACGGTGAAGGTGTCACACTCATCACGTACCTGGGCCCGCGCGCCTGCCGCGGCTCTGCGGCTTTTGCCTGGGGACTTGTCTGTCACATTAAAGTAGATGCATTGCCATTCAGGGCCTCGGCGGTCCCGCAGCCTGACCATGAAATAGGCCAACTTTCATGTCTGCCTCATCCCTCCACGTCCTCCACATCCAGTGATGGCACAGTTTGAAATGTTTTTTTTTTTTTTTCTTCATCATGTTCTACCCGAGCAGTTGGTGACTTGGACACAAACAGCACAGCGATGCTTTGGACAGATTTATGGAGAAATTTACTGCAGAAAACACTGCATATGTGCTCCTCTCACATGGTCAACGGTCAGAGTAAAGCAGGGCTGTCAAAGTCACTTTAGTTCAGGGGCCATGCACATACAGCCCAGCAGGATCTGAAGAGGGTGCAATAATGACAGCGGAAACAGCCAAATTAGATGATGAAGAGGTTTACATCTACAAAATAACCTTCAGAAACACATGAACATGAATGTCTGAAGAAAAAGAACTGCAAGTTTAACCCATAAACACCCAAACATCCACTGGGAACAGAACTATCATGTAAACGGTTTCATACCTGTTGATCCACTAAAACTATCAATACATGTCAATAATTAGTGTAAAATACAGTTCTTCATCTTCTCATGCTCATCAGATATGACCCATTTGGACGTTCAGAGGCTCCGCAGTTACCATGGAAACACGGTCATCTTCTACAACATCGATTCACCAGTAAAACCCATGGAGTTGGATCAGTGACAGTGGATGGGCACACTGGGTTTATGTTCAGTTAATGAGAGATTTTTACAGAAAAAGTCACTTTTTCGTTTGTTTCTGATATAGTAACCCTCTATTTTAATCTGCATTACAACGAACATTTATATGATCAGAGGATAAAATTTAGGAAAAAAACCCTGATTTTCACAGAAAAATAAATACGGAAAATAATATCATAATAAATGGCTATAAATCACTTAAAAACATCTTAAGAAAGAGTCTTTGTGGGTTAACAATATTAGGTCTCAGTTTATTACAATTTACAGATCACAGTGGATCTACAAATACACAAAACATTTAATCACAGGCAGAATATTGGTCCAGTTACACTTATTTCTCTTTCAACATTTCCAGTTATTCACATTTTTTGTAAAGAGATGGTATGTAAATATAAACATTTTCATGGAATTTGACTGTTTTTACACTAAAACAAAGTGAAACTGTAGTAGGTGTCAGTATCCGTAGATCGTTATGATAGTATTGTGCAGTATTTTTAGTCTGAATGTGGAACCTGCACTGAAGTCACTTTGACTGTTAATATGTTCAGTGTATTCTTTCACAAGGTCAGCCCATGGGCCTGGTTGGACCCTTTGGTGGGCTGGGTTTGACCCACGGGCCGCATGTTTGACCCCCCTGAAGTAAAGTATATTCATAAAGGGCTCCTTTTTACTGCATTGCATCATTTCTCTACAACTTCAGACTTTAACTGCAAATCACTTTAACACTAGTATCTGATATCAAAGATTTAATACCTGTTGATCCACTAACCCCATCAATACATGTCCATAAATGGTGTAAAATCTAGTTTGTGAACGTCCAAATGGGTCATATCTGAGCACCATGAAACGATGACAGTTTAAAACCCATGGAGTTTGGGTGACAGTGGACGGAGACACTGGTTTTAGGATCAGATCATGATCTAGATTTGACAGAAAAAGCCACTTTTTTCAGTTTGATGACCTTTGACTTTTTATGAACCTCTACATGATCAATAAATTAAATATAGGAAACAGAACAATGCAAAATACAAAAGGATAGTATTATAATACACAGCTATAATAGGTACCGCTAATGGGGATCCGAAATAAATAATGAAAGAAAGAATAATAAACGGTGATAAATCACTTCGAAAAGGTTAAATGTAGAGAAAAAAATGGTTTATAAAAACAAAAAGACTTAATCTGTCTTTTTCTTTTTTGCACATAAATTGATTTTTATGTTTTAAGCATAAAATATGTTTACATTTATTTTACATGTTGGCAGTATTAATGACATTAATTGGGAAAGTCTTAACCTGGTATGGGTACATTCATTAAGTAGATTGTAACTGTATTATGCAACACAGCTGAATGATGAAAACTGAAGAAATGTAAAAAACAAAAACCCCAATATAAACAGATCCATACACACATGCAACCCACACACGGAGCCAGCTCCTCAGTGCAGATGTGCTCCCAAGTTATGACAGTCAAGCAGGCATGTGGTGTTTATATGAGGCGTTTTGGACTGAACATTTCTGACCTTCAGCTGCAGCATATGCTGTTCTGGAGCAGAGTGGCACATACACCGTGTGCCTTTCTACAGGACGATGGCACTAGCCGCAGAGAAAGAGAGAGCTGTCCAGTTTGGAACTGTGACCAGACAGTCACAACCAGTTGACAGGCCAAACACCCCCCCTCCCCTCCCCCCATCTCAAACAGGCACAGCAGCCCTGCGGCCAATGGCCCCAACCACAGTCAGTTACAGTGTCTCCATCACTGCCGGCCAGACCAGCCAGGAACTGACACAGGGTTGGCAGGGAAAAAAAAAACTTGAGTGTCACTCGTATGATGGCTGAAAGGAACATCAGTCTCAGCAACTGGCCAAGCACTGCTTTGTACATTAGTGTGTGTGTGTGTGTGTGTATGTGTGTGTATGTATGTGTGTGTGTGTGTGTGTGTTCATACATGCATTTGTGTCTTGATATTCAAGCAGCATTTGAGCAGCCTCTACATCAACGTCTGCTCGTTCTACACAGTCAATGTCAGCTCGCCTCAGGGCAGCAGCCTCCTCAGTGGTCATATGGACAACCAGATCCCTGTGGTAGAATTAGTGATAAAAACACACACACACACACACACACACTGAGTGACAGTCAGCACACCAGATTCCTTTGGACAGACATGG
Organism: Ostorhinchus rueppellii; assembly: GCA_030068375.1. Lineage (NCBI taxonomy): Eukaryota > Metazoa > Chordata > Actinopteri > Kurtiformes > Apogonidae > Ostorhinchus > Ostorhinchus rueppellii. The sequence goes on along the minus strand of JAQQZY010000020.1, from coordinate 8,494,382 downwards.
CTGCAAATAGCACAGAGGAGCAGTTTCTTCCTCCGACCGCAACTGGTGGTCAGGCTCATGCCAGGCCAAGTCACAACCTCCAGATGAGCCCTGATAAAAGGAGTCAGGGGTCGTCACGGGCAACAAGCCAACCTTTGGCCTTATATTTCTGGAGCCTTTCTTGTCTACAATTACATGACAAGTGATGTTAGCTTTTAGTTTATTTAACCTTTAACTTGTTTCCCTTCTGAGTGGCTTTTTTTTTCCTATCGGTGAGTGATTGAAGTGGGTAGAAGGAGCCGGTTTGACAACATGACACCGTACACACTAAACCAGTGCGTCTGCTCACAAACGCCGCTTTGCCCTAGAACGTCATATAGCGATAAAGAACATCCATCTATTATGTTTTCATGTCCTTTCTAGTGTGGCCAGATATGGACTAATATGCACACCGTTCCCCTGGAGGATACCCCGTCCCCAGAGGAGGTAGTGGGTGTGTGTGTGTATGTGTCTGTGGAGGTGTCGGTGTGCTGTTGGAGCTGTTCTGGAGGCAGGGAGGGGAGGCAGGCAGCAGTTGGTGTGCAGAGAGCAGAGGCTCAGGCTGGCTAGTTAAGAGCTTCTCTCTCCTATCCTCCATCTGCCAGGGACCGGGGTTGTGATTTGAGCTCCAGCAGAGCAGAGCAGGGAGGAGATCGAAGGAGGGGTGGAGGGAGGGAGGGAGGGGGGGGGGTGAGAGGTAGTGAGCGGGTGAAGAGAGGGAGGGGGGAGAGGAGGTGGTGGTGGTGGTGGGTGAGGTTGGAAGAGACAGAAAAGAGAAAGTGGAAGAAGCGAGGAGTTGGAGGAGGAGAGGGGAAAAAGTGAGGGAGCGAGAAAATAAGGATGGAAATGAAAAAAAAACCAACAAAAGCCCAAAACAGGATGCATGAGGATTGAGACGCCTCCGAATCTATTAATAGACTCATTCTTCTCCTGCATTATTCTTCTAAATGACATTTTAATTCCAGGGATGAGCCCGGTGGCAGCGCTTTGGCAGTATTTCATCCCATTTTCTTTCCTCCAGAAATGATGATGCCATGTCCACTGTGTGTTTGTAAATATTTCCAGGATGTCTCACTATCCTCACCCACCCATGTGACTGGGATGCATGTGACTGGGATCCAGCTTTACAGTGCTTTACTCCTCCCTCAGTTCCTCCTCCTCAGACCCCCATCCCTTCCCACTCCTCTCCTTCATTCTGTCAGTGTTTAGCCCGTGGTTCCCTGCACCACGGTGGATCCTGGGAGAGCCTTCCCTCCTCCTCCTCCTCGTTGCCTCTCTTTTCAACTCCACCTATCCTCCTATCGCTCTCTTTCCGGCCAAGCTTTGGGAGTGACTGAGAGCTCCCTCTGCGAGACTGAGTGTCACTTGAGGTGACCCAGAAATGATAACTCCAGATGAACCCTGGATGTGTGGTAATCTAACCACCATGCCCTACAGCACAGATGCAGGCGGGCGTCCCGGTTGGTGCTGTATCTGTGCTATCACCGGTGAACCAAGCACAGCCTGACTGGGTATCATGCTCAGAAAACGCTGTGTGTACGGTTTGTGTTGTGGTACACAGTGAAATAGATCTCAGTGCCGTTGCATTATTGATGAGATACATTGTGATGTCAGCCCAGGCGGAAGAGCAAAGCAAAATGACTGTTAGCAGTGTGGCACATGATCATTTATGCAAGCAGTACAGGGGTGTAATTAATTGTCACCCTTTGCTCCCAGCACCAAGGCTCACTCACACAATATTATATCCATTTGTTGTCAATTGAAATCAGTCCATTTAGATCTATGTGTGTGTGTGTGTGTGTTCTCGTGTCCACAGTGTCTGGGTATAAGTCACCCTGTTTTCTATTTAAAGACAACATGTACAATAACATTATATTTCCACCAATAAAATCAAAAAGTTTTCATATATCATACAAAAAGCTCCCGCACTGACTATAATGTTTTTCATATATTTGTAATTTTTAAATCTGAAAATGTGAACTTTTGGCAAAAAAATAAAAGCATCATTAATTAAATTTGAGTCAGTGTCACATCAGCAGAATCTCTTAATTCCTCAGCTGCTGCAGCATGAGGCTGGTGGGTGAGTAAATAACCTACATTTAATAGGAGATGTGTCCTTTCCATTCTCCAGGTGAGATGATGACGCTACCAGTTTTAACTGATGTCATAAATAATGCTAGGTTTCATATTGTCTGTGCTGTCTGTGATGGCTATAACCAGAGGATTTTCTTTTCTTTTTTTTTCTTTTTTTTTTTTTACAGCTCAATCAGTAATTGTTGCCACTTGAACGTCGTTTAAATGTGTGTCTACGCGACTGAATTAAATGAAATTAAATGAAATTACAGCATTTTTCCCCCCCCACACTTGTTTCCTTAAATGATTTGGATTTGATATTGTCACCTCCTTCTCATCTTTTTTTCCCCAGCTATTGTGCTTCACATTTGTCATATTGATTGATGCAGTTTGACTATAGACCTGTTTAATGATTTATTCACACGAACCTCTGCTCTGCAGCCAGCCTTATTAGGGATGATGTAGTAGGCATTTGACTGGAGTCTCACTAAGTATTAACGTCAGCCGATCACAACAAAATGCATCTTTAAACGTGGGCTGATTTGGGGGGATGTGGGCTTTAATTTAAACACCTTATTTTAATTGTCCCACGCTGTTAAGACGTGAAACGTATGGACTTTTACGACCAAAACAGATGTGGCGTTAAAAAAAACGCATGGGATTTTGTTGAATATTCTTTAAGCATTTTATTTTGACTGCATTTGGACATGAACCGGCTCCAGATTTGGCACTTTCCCGTTGTTTTAATTATCCACAGGACATCACAGACTTTAACCTCCACGCAGAGGAGGCCATTGGTTCCTGGTTTGCCATTTTTCCCCGTGCGTTTTGCGCGTGCTGTGCGCTGAGGGCTGTCTGCATAAGGGGAGAGGAATATTTAAATGTCTTGTGTTTTAATTGACGCTCGAACCAGAAGTGGAGCTCAGAAACGAGGAACAGCCCCCATCTACCGGCAGCGTCTCCTCTGCGTCCTCTGCACACTGCGCACAGTCCGGAGCTGCTCAGCCGGCACAGGGACCCCAGCGCGCACCACAGCCCCAGGTAAGACCCTCTATATGTCCATTAAAAATATCTGCAGGCTGGGCTTTATCATTACGACAACAAGAGAAAAAAAAATAATCACCGACAAAAGCGTGTGATGCAATGCGCGACTCCTCCGGTGCTTGATGATAAACACAGTGGCATGAACCGTTCATTTTTTCCGGGATAAACAGTGACAGGATGTAAGGAAATCTCACCTAAAGTCAATTCACTGCACGTTAAATTAAAACCTACAATGTATATGCATTTTTAACAGCCTGACACGTGTTAAAGCTGCAAATGTTTACGCTTTTACGCATTATTAATGCTTTAAAATGTGAAAAGAGAAAAACAAGTATTCCTAATAAATATATCACAAGTAATAATCATCAAATTCAGGAATAACTTGTGAAACATTCCACTTTTTAAAATGTATTTTTATTTTTTATTTTTTTTTAAATCATTGGCCCAGTGAGTTATCACTATTAGAACCGTTGTTGTCACAAACACCCTCTTTTTTTTAAAGGTTATTTTTATTTTATTTTCCTCACTTAAAAGCACATTTAAAACAGGACGTAAATGAGGAAAAAACCTGAGGTTATTTGGCATTTTCTGAAACATAATTTGGCCAAACAAGAGCTCAAACCTTAAATTAGGGCAAATCTTTGTCATTAACAAAACGAAAAATGACACGTGTGATCAGCCTGGTTATTGCCCCACATTTATTTAATTATGATGATAATATGTACCAAATTACTAAATAATAATACCTATAATTATAACATTATCCTTATCGATGTTTTATTTATTTTTATTTGTGTACTTTTCTGATTTCTTGTGTTTAGTTTAAAACCTCTACGTGAAATAATAAAGCAAAAAAAAAAAAATCCAGTCCTTCCTCTGCTTATTTTCAGTTAATATCTACATTAGAGACAAATAAAAACGGGATCGAAACAAATCAAACCGACAACACAAAAGACATTATTCCCTCAGCCCCTTGGTGTTCACTGACACATTGTTAAACCCTCTTCAGTCAGATGAAATGTCACTGCTGGAGGCAACGGCTCTAAACACTGTTCCTTATCGACATTAACGCACTGATGGATGTCTTCATAAAATAATACCAATATGCACATAGAGTCTAATTGCAGTTTTTTGGGGGTGAATCAGTGCAGTTTTCAGCCAAATATATAAATATATATATGTGTGTACAGATGAAATATCACACAGAGTGGAGCTGATCGTTCCTCTCAGGGTGTCTTTGTCCAGGTGAAATGAAATCCGTGCGTCCTTTTTGACTCTTTTCACGGGCTCACGTGGGGGGTTTTGGTGGCGCTGAGACCCAGACAGAGCGCAAATGAACGTCCTGTTTGTCAGAGCAGCTGCAGGTCCAGCCCGTCCAGGAGGGTTCAAACCTCGCCTTATAGCGCAGTTATCATGGGGCCTCCAATTAAAGCCAACACAACTTCATAGTGGTGTGTGTGTGTGTGTGTGTGTGTGTGGTGGGGAGGGAGAGAGATGGGGAGGGGGTGCACATGATAATATAACACGTCTTGAGATGAAGCATCCACACCTGCACCCCCCCCCTGAGCCTCAGTAAATCTATTAATGGGAGCAGATCCCAGCTCCAGCTCCAGATTCTATTGTTTTATGGCAAATGTTTCCTCCACAGCTCCTTCTGCGGATCTGTTTATGAAAATACCTACACACCTAAAGCTGCTTCCTTTAAGGTGGTGTTGGCACCACACTTGGCCTGCACACTGGACCCCAAAGCCATTCATTCTGTCCCTTTATTTATTTTATTTCAGACTTATTTTCGCACGTCTTAAATCTGACACATCTGTTTTGTAGCTTCAGTCAACACAGAAATATTCAATCTACTATCAGGGATTTCTGACACTACATGAGGAAGGCCTTGCAACCCATAAGTCAGGTATGTTTGCAGATTGCAGCTCTGTTTCCTTCTTAATGAAAAGGTCCACGCGGGTTTGGAGAAATCTAAGAAATACAGAAAAGATCCGCAGTGGATAAAAGGTGAGAAACGCTGAAAGGCTTGAATTTAGGCTTGTTCTGCGTCGCTGTTTTTTCTCTTTTTTTTTTTTTTTTTTAAATAAATGTTTCATTTAGGCCTTTACTTTTGAGCATCAGTTGATAATGTCAGAAGAAAATAGTCAAATCAAATCTGAAGTGACTATAAATGTCGTTTTTCATGAGGTAGGATGCGTTCATTATTGTCCAAAAACTTAAAAAAAAAAATCTTATTAAATGAAATTATTTAATGTAATGTGTCTCCGCCCTCTAGCCTATCACTGATCACTTCCCCGCCCCAAACAATACATCTATACCACACACACACACACACACACACGAATGCACACTTTTACGCACGTACGCGTGCACGCACACACACGCACGTGACATATTATTTTGGGCAAAACCAAACAACTTGATTAAAAACAAATTAAACACGTATTAAATCTGTGGAGTTTAATAAGATAATGTCATGATGAAACCTCAGGCTTGAAATTAAAACCAAATAAATTGCTTCTTAAAAAGGCGTCACATACAGGAGTCATTTATTCCTATGTCAGTCCATGTCTGTTAAAAAAAAAAAAAGAATAAGAATTTTTTTAAAAATATCCAAGGTTTGGCTTATTTAACAGCCGTAGAACAAATAAACAGCCTGTGCAGCTACTGTAAGACCGGCTCAATTTATGCAACTTATCACTAGACTCCAGCATCCTCTCCTATAAATGGGGGAATAAAAGTAATGAAAATGTCAATACCATAAAGTAGTGGTCCTTCGCGCAGCCAGAATCGGGAGTTTTTGAGGGAAGAGTGACAGCTCTTTGTTGCTGAATAGAAATCAGTGGCGATGGAGAGAGAGAGGAGTAGACAGACAGAGGAGAGAGAGAGGGGAACTCCTCCTACCAAATTATTCAGACTGGGCAGGCTCTGCTCTGTTCACAAATAGGACACGGATCTGAAATCCAGGCAGTCCCAACCTGACCTCCAAGCACCACGGAACCCCTGGCTGGGAAACCGGGAGAGAAATCACCAAAAAGAAACTAAACTTTGTGTCATTATTATTTTTTTTTTCTGGCGAGTGTTCGCACTGTAGCCCCCCTCCTCCCTCCTCCCTCCCCAGCATCACCACTTCCACACCGGTTTTGTCGCATTATTTGGACTATTTATTTTTTTTCTGGACCAGAGACATTCACGGGAAGAAGGAAAAAGCTGGTGCACCATTAAAACCACCACCTCCACCACTACTACCACTCCTCCTGTCCCACCCATGCTGTAGTTTCTTCGGTTTTCCCTGTGTTTTCAGTTGCCTTTGCACTCTGGCAGAGGAGGTGAGCTGAGTCCGTGGGCTGCTGCTGCTGTTCGGTGTGCCTGTCAGAGCCTCGGAGCCCATTTGGATGCGCTGAGAGAGCGGGGCGCAGCGCTGCGGTACAGTATATGGAAGTTGTGGGCTGCAAAACAGAGGCAGGCAGTTGCACGTTGCGTCCAGGACCGGGAGCCATGCTTTTCCACGGGATCTCCGGGGATCACATCCAAGGGATCATGGAGGAGATGGAGAGAAGGTCGAAAACGGAGTCGCGCCTGGCGAAGGGCATGCAGCTCAACGGGAGAGAGTCGGTAAGAACCGGGCTCGGAAAACGTGTCCAAAACTTGTTCCACGTTAAAGTGTGGCGCCGTTAATGCGGAGTAGAACCAGGGAGGAGAAAACTGCACATCCTTTAGTGCGTTTAGGATATTTTAAACCTAATCCTACTCAAAAAATGCTTATTTGATTCAGGGATTTTTTAAAAAATTAACATGAGTTTAATTATTCCTTAAATGTGTGCGTAAAATAATCCCCAAAATGAGGCCACGACTTGACTTGCAATTATAATAATAATAATTATTATTACAGTATTATTATTATTATTATTATTATTATTATTATTATTATTATTATTAAAGGCTTAAAAGTCAAATATAATTGTAAGTAATAATTTGATCCTATTTTTCTTGGTAGTTTTTCTCGGTTTAGCTCTTAAACCAGTCCAGTTAAACCGAGAAAAACTACCCAGAAGAACGATGACCTGGGTAAATGAGCACCTAAATGTGATAATATATTTCACTACTGGTCTAAAGCCTAAAATTGGAACCAATAAATCATTTTCTTTGGATGCCACAACATCATGGAAACAGGGAGTCTTTCCAGTAAACCCAGGCTGGAGCTGTTTTTGTTCGGAGCCTCAGACCTTCCATGAGGCCTGTGTTCTCTCCAAGCCTGCCTTGTCTTGTATTTTTAATAATAATCCCATGCAGGCAGCTCCAGGTTTGTCCATGTTCCTCTGTGTGCGTTGTGATATTTGCTCAGATTTGCTGCTGGGTTCAGTCTGAGCTTCTCTCTGTCTCTGATCCAGACCATGCCTTCTATGAGCCCGGAGAAACCTGCCCTGTGCGCCGGCTGTGGCGGCAAGATTTCGGATAGATACTACCTCCTGGCCGTGGACAAACAGTGGCACTTGCGGTGTCTCAAATGCTGTGAATGTAAACTAGCGCTGGAGTCGGAGCTAACGTGTTTTGCCAAGGATGGGAGTATCTATTGCAAGGAGGATTACTACAGGTAAGAAAAATGCAGGTTCACCGTGTGCGTATTTTCACTTTTCACTGCAGAACTGTGTGTGTGTGTGTGTGTGTTCAGGCCTCCACACACCCACTTCATTAACAGTAAAATGGATTAACCCTTTAAATGAACAGAAAAAGACTCATTGGAGATGGAGCAGGCTCTGAGTGTTAAATTTAAATTACATTAGCCCACACAGGCCTCATTGTCTTAATAATATCCCATCCTCCCATGGGCTTTACATGGTGTTAATTAGGTTTAACTTCTGATATGAAATTAACATATAACCAAGATATCACCTATACGTTACAATAACCTTCTAACTCAGCCCTGTTATGGACTTAGAGCTGTTATTATTATTATTTTTTTTAGATGTAACCTATTATTTACTGACTTCCTGTTCTCAGTACGTTTGTCCAGGATGAAAAATAATTTATTAAAAAATATTCCATAGGGTCAGAAGTGTCCACCCACATTTAACACCGGGTTGCACAGACCTAGAAAATATTTACACCGTTTTAAGACGATTTATTCAATAAATAAATGTGTAAAACGAATGCAGTGTTAGAAGGTGTTACCTTGGACATACCTGTGGACATGAACACTGAGGCTGTCACTGCTCATACTGTCACCCACACTGGAGCCTGTACATTATTATATATATATATATATATATATATATATATATATATAGGTCACAGTAAAACAGGGTCTTTTTACGCACGGGCCTAAAAAAGG
>JAQQZY010000020.1:8464064-8475024 GCA_030068375.1 Ostorhinchus rueppellii | reverse complement strand
ACTATCATGTTAGAGTGAGAGAGAAAACCACTGTGGTACCCCATGGTGTGGAAAACAGAAAGTTCACACAAAGAAAATAGGATCAAGTATTTCACGTCTTTGCCATATGAATATTACACACCATTATCACGATAACGATATTTTTGCGATATATTGTGCAGCCCTAGTCAAAATGGGAAATTGGAGAATTAACGATAGAATGGGTTTAAGTCCAAAGGAATATTTGTGTCAGAGCTATAGATCTACTTCAAACACTGTCTGCACATGACAATACATGCACGTTACAGGTTCTATCAGTGGAACATTTAGAATTCTATCGGACACATGGACATAAACCAGTGTACAGACCGGGCTGTAAGTCATTCCAATTGTAACCCATTCTAAGCCACTGACCCCTTCTGCCAATTTATTCTTCAAACTAAATTTACTTAATATTTTTGATATTAATCCATCCATTTTCTGAGCCCGTTTCATCCTCACTAGGGTCAGTTGGAGCCTATCCCAGCTACTTGCGGGCGAAGGCGGGGTACACCCTGGACATGTGACCAGTTCATCACAGACATATAGACACAAACAATCACTGTCACATTCACACCTATAGGTGATTTAGATTAACCCATTAACCTATCAGTGCATGTGTTTGACGGTGGGAGGAGCCAGAGTACCCAGAGAGAACCCACACAGACACGGGAGAACATGCAAACTAAACACAGGAAGGCCCCATTTTTGGTATTAATATCCCCTGAATTTGGATTTTTCTGTGTAACATTCAGTAGAATCAAAACACCTTGACTGAACATTTCATGTTGTACTTTGCTGCCGTTCATAGAAACAATACTGTACTCGTCCAAATCAACATTGTCATTCGTCTAAATGTGCCACATGAAGAGCTCAGTTTTGTGTAAAGGAACAGAGGGTTTAAACTGTGGAGCCAGTTTTCACATGGTCTTAACCCTTTCATGCATGAAATTTCAGAACCTTAGTTGAGATTTTTTTCCCCCTCAGTGTTTTTTTTTTGTCTTTAGGCATGAAAAAAAAAAAAACAACAAAACAAGATTGAAATTTTTTATGGACCTATTTTTCACGGTGCTACAAAAATGTCCACTAAGCTGGACGACGTGCGTTTAATTTTTAAAGCAAAGAAACATGGATTTAAAACGCAATAACAGAAAGTGGTAAACTGTGTGAAAGCTATGAAATAAAAACATGTTTCATGCAGCTAATCTGGCGTTTTTTCTCAATTTAACATACTTTACTACAAGTTATTACTTACTACATGGAAATAATATGCAAAAAAACCAAACCCTTTTTGATTACAGTCTAATAATTAGCAGCTGATTTACACTTAAACATATGATTGCAGATCAGGTTCATCATGAACAGCAAAGTTACAGTACTGGTCTGAAATGCAGTGGAGGAGATGATGCATGAGTGTCCACGGTGTTATCTATCTATCTATCTATCTATCTATCTATCTATCTATCTATCTATCTATCTATCATCTATCTATCTATCTATCCTTATTTTTTATTCAAGTTTTTTTTTTTTGCAGCTTTACAAAGAGTAAAACATCAAACAAAAACAGTCAGCAGAAATCTAAATGATACTATCAGACTGGTTCATGCAATACGTGTCCCCAGCACATCGGGGCATATACAGCGTTTGCACAACAGCTCCTAACACACAGCAAAGTAAAGCACCCAAGTATGCAAAGCAAGAATAACATTTGTTGATTATCAAAGTAAAAAGGAAGATAAGCAGAGAAATCAAAACAAAAAGTGACAAATATCCATCACGCTCTGTATTTAAGTCCAAATTATACTGCACTACCAAAAGTTCCAGTGGTTTCCTCCATTTCTGCAAGAAAAGACGAGTCCGTTTATTAATATAATGTTCTAATTTTATGAGTATCACAACTTCTGAGATCAGGGATTTCCACATAGGAGTGGAAGCAGGGTGTTCTCCAACCCATGTGACCATTATGGCTTTCCTTGCTCGCATTAAAAGTGAAATATCTTTTCTTTTTTTAATGAATTCTGAGTGCATATGGACTGTGGAAGTCTCATAACTTTTCTAATGTTTATGCATTTATAAGGTGGAGGCTTTAAAAGAAGTCCTTTGATTCTTTCTGCCTCTCCCTGCACCTTTACTATTTTATTATGTTTTTGATTTTTATGTATCTGCAAAATCAATCAATCAATCAATCAATCAATGTGGTATACATAACACTTCATCATATACCTCGAAAACATCAGCAAACCAGCACTTTTGTCATTTTTTCCCCCAATTAAACTGGTTAAAATATGTAACAATTAGCACATTTAATCTCTGATGCAGAATTTTTATTAAAAAAAAAAAAAAAAAAAAAGTCAACCAGTGCAATCAGAGTGAAACGTTCATGACAGTGACTTTATCCATTTGGTTATTAATTAGGAAACACCTCGCTCTAATTCAGTGATAGAGTGAACTAACTTTCTTTAAATAAAACACTATTATCAGATATTTAATGAGGTCTTTGCAGAGACCTTAACAAGTTCCTCCTGTTAACCCTTAAAGACTTCGGGCTATAACTGTTGGAACTTTTTTTTCCTACATGTAATCTTTGCTAAGTGATTCATCACATTTTATTCTGATATTACCATTTGTATTTTGTATATTTTCAGTGACAATCCAACTTTGAGCTTTTTTAAAACATCTATATGATGAGTAAATTAAACAGCTAGAGTAAATGCAAAGGCCTTTTTTTTAAATTTTTATTTTATTTTATTTTTTTTACACATCAAAACAAGGCCAAAGTGACTTTTAGAGCATCATATATCATTAATTGAATCTAAAAGCATCTACAACCACTGTCATTTGTCAAACTACATGGGTTTTATTGGCACATCAGTGTTTCCAGTTCAGTGCAGACCCTGTGAATGTCCAAAAACAGACACCTGTGGTGCTGCTGAAAAGCTGAGAAATGCATTACACCTGAAAAGTTTACATTTATTGGTAGGATTAGTCAAAGATCCAAACTTATTAAACCTTTTAGATCAGTAGATACTTTAAACAGGACTTTATAGAATACATGACAGTGCAGTCGTGTAAATGTGCTTGATTTTAGGTACAAGACAACGTTACATGGAGCGTTTACGCTGGAAGGGTCCAATATTATAAAAATATATATATTTGATTAAATCCAACAATGTGATATATTATTATTATAATGCAAGTTTTGCAAAATTAACTTTCATTTAACCCTCACAGACCTAAACAACCACCTGTGATTTAACCCCTGAAGACCCAAAGCTATTTTTATGGCAGTTCTCAAATGAATTATTTTCCATTTTTAACCTTTCTGAAGTGATTTATCACCACTTATTCTAATATATTACTCTGTATTTTGCATTTTTAAGTGAAAATCTGGTATTTTCCTGTATTTAATTCATCAATGTTCATTAAAGATCAGATTAAAATTGTGGGTTATTATATCCAAAACTGAGAAAAGTGAAGAAAATATTATATTTTTCTGAAAAATACATTAACTGGACACAAAATAAGTGTGACCAATATTCTACCTGTTATTAAATGTTTTGTGTATTTGTAGATCCACTGTGGTCTGTACGTTGTAATACACATGATAAACTGAGACATAATATTGTTAACCCATAAAGACTCTTTCTTAAGAAGTTTTCTTAAGTGATTTATAGCCATTTATTGTCATATTATTCTCTGTATTTATTTATTTTTCTGTGAAAATCAGGTTTTTTCCTAAATTTTATCCTCTGATCATGTAAAGGTTCATTGAAATGCAGATTAAAATAGAGGGTTATTATATCAGAAACAAACAAAATGAAATGAAAAAGTGACTTTTTCTCTAAAAATCTATCAGTAACTGAACATAAACCCAGTGTGTCCATCCACTGTCATTGATGCAACTCCATGGGTTTCACTGGTGAATCAATACTGCAGAAGATGCTGGTGTTTCCATGGCAACGACGGAGCCTCTGAACGTCTAAATGGGTCATATTTGATGACCATGAAAAGATGAAGAACTGTATTTTACACTAATTATTTACATGTATTGGTAGGATTAGTGGATCAACAGGTATTAGACATTTCATATCAGTGAATGTTTGGGTCTTTTTAACCCTTTAAACTCGGAGCCTAAAACGGCTGATTTTATTGCTCAATTCATTTATTTATTTATTTTTTACTTTATTCAAGAAAAAAAAAAAAAAAAAAAAAATCAATGAAACAAGTGAAAAAAATTATCTCTGTCAGATTTCTTGAAATCAGATTTTCCAGATCTAGTATCTAAAAATAAAGTTCTTCTATCACACTGAAAAGTTCCTGTTTAGGTGGTTCTGTCTGATTTGAAGTGTGAGGACATATTTGGACGAGAAATGACAAAAATACACTTGGTGTCGGTCAGTACAGTTGCATCAGGTGTGGCTTTTTTATACCAGAGTGTGATCAGTAAACACACACACACACACACACAGAGTCACACATACATTACCACACATTATACACACACAGTGACAGGCGACAGGGTCGAAACAAAGTACGGGATGATCACTGAGCCAGAGGCCACACCTGCAGTTTACATGTTGCTCTGATAGTGTTGTTTCCACTGTCACTGCTTTGTGTGTGTGTGTTATTCTGCCAGTTCCGCCTGACTTCCCTCCTCTCATTGCTAGGCGCCTATTTAACCTCAGCTCACACACCGACCACCCCACGAACACACACGCACGGGCAGATGTCAAAGGGGTGACGATGTGAAAGAGACACAGCTCAACTGCCATGCAAGTGTGTGTTTTTCCCTCCAACATGTGTGAATGTGTTTGAGACCGAGGCCTGTCCCGCTGCTTGATGCAGAGCAGGTGGAGAGAGCCATTTTGTTGAGCGTTCGCCAACACCACCTCAACACGCACACACACACACACCGAAACACAAAACACACTCCGAAAAACTCCCCTTTTCAGTGCGATGTCAGCTGAAATAATATGCCAGTTTTGTCCTTCACATTATCACAGACTATATCTCTTGTGTCTCATTTGCGGCGTGCTTTCCACACGCCATAAATTCTCCATTTCTCTGTTGTGCGGTTATTCTATATTTACACGTATTTGTTATGTTACGGCTCACATCTAGACAACCTTGAAAATGCTACGATCAAGGCTGATAACTATGGCTGCAATTGTGCTTTGAAGACAAAAAAAAAAACATTAATTAGCGAATAAAATGGAAATGCAGGCATCACATGCATGCTGCCTCTGAGTTCGCCTGGGTATACGAAGAGAGAGAGAGAGAGAGAGAGAGAGAGAGAGAGAGAATTCAGATTTCACACATATTTCCATCTGTAATCCCTCTCTCTTTCCCTGTGATAGCGGTGCTGTGTGAGGTACGTAAACAGGAAGCTCGTCTGCATTGATACGGCATGTTTCAGTGTGTGACAGGTCATCTTTGTACTGGTGGAGTGTAACCTCTCAGTTCTTGCTAAACCTTCAGGATGCTCGCAACTCCTCTCCCCTCCATCTGCTGGTCTCTATGAAGTCTGCACCCGATCACAGGAGCTTTGACTGCAGCTTCTGTCTCTACCACATTGCAGACATACCTAACCCCTAAGCCAGATCAACAACACAGAGGGAAATAAAAAAGACATGTGTGAAAACATCCGCATTTTTTCGTTTCAAGTGTTTAAAATGTGCTTTCAGCCTCTGGGTGTAAATTTTCTGCATATTTAGCAATGAAAAACCCAGGTAGAAATGAATTAATATGGAGTACATGGAATGAACAGGAAGTGAACTAGTTTGCACGTTTTTATATGATATTGTATCTAATGTGAAGCTTTATTATACACGCACTGTTTTCTCCAGATTTAACAGATTCACTGAGGAAAATCTAAATCTTAAAACTTAATATTTGTAAACCTTGAATTATGATGAACAAATATCACACTGGGAAGAAAAAAATCAAAATCTGACCAAGTGTATTTTTGTGATTTCTAGTCCAAATATCTAATCGCACTAAAAATCAGACAGAATCACCAAAACAGGAACTTTTCAGTGAGATGGAAGAACTCATTTTCAACAACAGATCTGGAAAAGATGATTTCAAGAAATCTTACCAAGATCATTTCCACTTGTTCCATTGGCAAATTTGTTTTTCTTAATTCAAGCAAAAATCTTATATTAATGTTTTGTTTTTTTAAGAGGGGCATTTTTTTACAGTGTAGATTTTCTTTATTTTGTGAATATTATTGATATTTATGAGTTGGAACATTTGTGAGTTGCTTAAAAGGCCCTGTCCATGTTACCATATAAATACCAGTTTTTAATTTTCAAGTTACTTATAATTCAGATGTTTGAGTGAAACTGTCAGAAAGTAATGATCATACACTGGTAAAGAGTCGTCCATCTGTTACTATGGCAACCTGTCCATGTGTTACCATATTCTCATGCCATGTCTCATAAACTTTACAATATTTTACTCCAAAGTTTATTTTCAGCAGATATGAAAACAATATCTAAAAAGGTTTAACCTACTAGAGATCAGTTTCCGTTGCATGTTTTAAATGTTTGTGTAAAGCTGAAATAACCTACATCCGTCTAAATCTGAGCAAGATCATTTCCACTTGTTCTATTGGCAGGTTTTTTTTTCTTAATTCAAGCAAAGATATCTTGTATTAATGTTTTTTTATTATTTTTTTTTTAGAGGGGCATTTCTTCCAGTGTAGATTTTCTTTATTATTATTATTTAGTTGCTCAAAAGGCCCTGTCGACATTATCACGAAAATATCAGTTTTTAATTTTCAAGTTACTTATAATTCAGATGTTTGAGTGAAACTGTCAGAAAGTAATGATCATACACTGGTAAAGAGTCATCCACCTGTTACTATGGCAACCTGTCCATGTGTTACCATATTCTCATGTCAATAAAAAAAAAAAAAAAAAAAAAAAAGAGACTTTACAATATTTTACTCCAAAGTTTATTTTCAGCATAGTTGAAAATAATATCTAAAAGGTTTTATCCTATTTGAGATCAGTTTCTATTGAACTGCATGTTTTAAATGTTTGTGTAAAGCTGAAATAACCAACATCTGTCTAAATCTGATTTGAAGAAATCTTACCAAGATAATTTCCACATGTTCTATTGGCAGATTTTTTTTTGCTTGAATGAAGATTTTCCAGATCTACTGTCTAAAAATCAGTTTTTATCTCTCACTGAAAAGTTCCTCTTTAGGCGATTCTGTCTTATTTTAAGTGTGCTGAGATATTTAGACCAGAAATGACAAAAATACACTTCACTTGGTCAGATGTGGATTTTTGCAGCGTTTCTTTTGACCTGAAGAGCTTATCATTCTGTCATAGTGTTAATTTCCTACTGACAAGTGTTGCAATTTATTTTTAAAGCCTGTTTTTTGTTTTCACGGTTGCACTTTTTCCACAATTTTTACTCTTCTCTAGCATCGTGTGACCCTGTCAGCAATTTTTTTTCTGCTTTAAAAGTCCTGTTATTTATTTTTTTTCTGCCTTGTTTACTCAGTTCTGGTTCTAGTTATTGTTCCTATTATCATTAGAGATATTGTTAGTATTGTTGATATGTTCTTGTGAGGGTCTTTGCCACCTTCTTCTTCCTTTTTCTCCCTCCTTCCCTTTCTCTTCCCCCTGTTCCTTCATGTCAGGTCCGACATCAAAACGTGGTTCAACAAAACTCAAAATAAAGATAGAAGAATACCAAGGGGAGCCTCGTATATTTTAGGAAGTTTCCCTTGGCAAAGCACATTCGTTCAACACAAAAAGACAGCGGGACCACCATTCTGCTGGTATGATGCTGGACAAGAAAAGTTAATAAAAAGGAAAAAAACCTATTCTGCCATTTTTAATCAGTTTCATTCTCATGAAGCACTTGGTGACCTTTCTCTGTAAAAAAATGCTACACCACAGTATCTGAACAGCATCTGCTTTCTCCGTGTTAATAACAAAGAGGTATTAGTTGTTAAATTCTTCTAAACGCAATTAAAATGCACCGAAACTGTATTTATTTATTTTTTAAAAGAATTCCATGTAGAAAAAAAAAAAAAAACAGGCTCGAAATATGAACAAGAGTTCGTTTAGCACATCAGAGTTAA
This sequence comes from Ostorhinchus rueppellii, assembly GCA_030068375.1. Lineage (NCBI taxonomy): Eukaryota > Metazoa > Chordata > Actinopteri > Kurtiformes > Apogonidae > Ostorhinchus > Ostorhinchus rueppellii. The sequence continues at coordinate 8,466,905 of JAQQZY010000020.1, read as the reverse complement.
ATGTCATGTTTACAGTAAAATGTCTAGAACGTCAGCGTAAATTTAGCTATTCAACATCCTTGGTTTTTCCCCCCCCGGAGGAAGCCGCACCTCTACCATCCTGATTACCTGCAAGCGACACCAGTGAGTTTGGAGGTGAAGGGAGTAAAATAGATGACACTATTCTCTGTGGGTGCTAAAAAAATCCCCAAATCAAAAGAAAATCCTCCCTGTTAAATAAACAATATCAGCAAAAAGAACACAAAAAGTTTGCTATTGGTTTAAAGCAGCAGATCAGTGCAGAGAGCCACTTTTAGAACAATGGAAATTCAACACGTTTATTAAACAGTTTTCTACCAAACAGACGTGGAGGCATCCGTGTTGAACTAGAGGATCTCTGGGTGCAGCTTCCCTCACAGACTGATGCATTACTTTTCATCCATCCATCTAATTATTCCCTTAGAAACCTGAAATTTGAAGATACAAAAGACCGTCCCTATCTGTCACTGAGCGCCATTGATCTTATTGAAAGAAAATGTGGGTGTAGAGGAAACCCAATATAACTCATGCCATTAAATTCCACACAGCATTATTCACATACAGAATTGACAGATTTCTGTGAGACGTTTCTTTTAATCTTCAACTGTTGTTGAAGAAAAAGGGGAAAAAAAATCCTACACTCCAGGCATCTCTCCCTTTTCCGTATTTGCAGTGAGGTTAACAAAAAAGGCTATTGAAGTGGAGAGAAAAAACACAACCCCACCTAACTTGTTGATTATTAACAATGGGGATGGGAAGACAGATGTGTTTCCTGTGTATCAGCACGGTTTGAATTGTCAGTCTGAAATCAGCGCCGAAGCTTTTATCAAAGCGGTGTAAGCTGATCAATTCCAGATGCTCTCGCTGTCCATGCGAGTCAATCTGCGATACCCTTTTTGTTAATAAATTCTCATGATATTCCCAATTAAAGGCTGTGCGTGTCAGGGGACGTGCACCAATTGTGCGTGCGTATAGGATGTGTAGTAAGAAGCAGAAAACCAAGTGTGTTACATAGAATTCATTAGGTTTACACTCACTCCATCACTGACATTTAGCTTTTATTTATTATTCATTGGCTTTATGCTTCTTTTGAACCACATTCTACTTTTTAATCCACTAAACCTACCTGCAGATGCATTGTAACACCCTATAAAGTAATACTTGCCTGAAAATGTAATAAAATTGGCTCTTAAGTCGATCAAAAATGTAATAAAACCCAATAATGTAGTGACTTCAGCAATAATGTAATAAAATATCCTGACTGATATTGTAATAACATTTTTATTGATAATGTAATACCTTATTACATTATTAGGGATTTTTTTTTACATTTTTTTTTTTCAAAACTGATGTCAAAAATTGACAAATAATGCAATATACATGTTCATTTTCAGTCCCAAGTTCTACATTTTGTGTTTTCAGAATCTCAGACTGTTAAATACACTGGATTTGAAACAACAGAATGACTACTGGGTGAAAGTGCAGATATTATAATGTCAGTCAGGATATTTTATTACATTATTGGTTAAGGTATTTACATTATTGGGTTTTATGACATTTTCGATTGAGTTAAGTGCTAATTTTATTACATTTTCAGTAAATTATTACATTATAAGGTGCTACATGCATTTAACCCTAGAGCACTATCACCGGGTGATTTTCACCTGAGCAAATGTATTTACATGATTTTCAATATGTTGCATTTGTCTGAGTGTCAAACAGTCTGTGCCTTCACAAGGGAAGTCTCACATGTCCCAGGAATGGGTGGAGCAAAGACCAAGTTTATGATATCATTATTATTGATTTATTTCTTATTTATTCCTAATGTGTCAGAAATTTTGGAGTTTTTTTTAGGGCCCTCCCATTTTTCATTTTTACCTCCACCAAGAAGGTTATGTTTTTGCCAGGGTTGGTTGGTTTGTTTATTAGCCACATAACTCTAAAATGTATGGACGGATTTTGATGAAATTTTCAGGATATGTCTGCTCTGGGTCAAGAAAGAGATGGTTAAATTTTGGAGGTGATCTGGATCACCATCTGGATCCAGGAATTTTTTAAATGATTGTTTATCATTGCGAGGTAGGGCATGACAGCACAGAGCTACATATGAGGCCATTCAGCTCCATCTAGGGGAAGAAAGTACAAACACTACCTTTAAAAAACAAAACAAAAAAAAAACAAAAACAAAAGGACAAACACTACTTTGGTGGAGTGCTTTTTCTAGTGCTACACATGCCACAGTTGAAAATAAAAGAAAACCACTAATTTGTCATGTGTTGTCATATTTTGATCTATTTTTATGACAAGTACTTTTTGTTGGGCATATTATATTGGGTAAAAATCACCTGGCGATAGTGATGGTGTTACTTCTTATAGCGAAAGTGTTCTAGGGTTTAGAATATGACTTAACCCATAAAAACCCAATGCTATTCTTTTTACAGCTGTTCTAAAGTTGTTTTTTTTTTACATTTAACTTCTCTTTAGTGCTTTATCATCATTTATTATGATATTATCCTCTCTATTTTGTGTTTTTTCAGTGAACATTAGAAATTTTCCTCTATTTAAAGGTGAGGTCTGAGATGTTAGAAAAACGTCTCGAGCAGGCTATATTTTGAAAAGACACAATTCGAAAGTCCCAACTCCTTTCTTCACACTCCTCCCCTGAAGCCACGCCTCCAGCCTACCGGAACATGCAATGCTTGGGGCGGGACAAATGGCAGTTGAATTTGACAGACATATCACCATTCAATCATTTTGAGTGGGCGCTCAAAATGATTGGATGTTGTTTTTTCAGTCCTGTCTGTTCCACAGGTGACTAAAACT
>JAQQZY010000020.1:8434830-8451853 GCA_030068375.1 Ostorhinchus rueppellii | reverse complement strand
AGTTACGTGATGTGAGTACAGCACAGTAGTAGAAAAAAACGCATCTTAGAACGGAAATCAAATAATCGTTTTTCCTCAATTATATGAATTTTGAGATCGTCTGGAGCCAAAATCATAATCACGATTAAAATTCGATTAATTGAACAGCCCTACCTTGTATTACCGTTTGGACTTTAAAAGGCTGGATTAGGAAGTGGTGATAGCAGCGGTTGATTAGCAGTGTCTACATCCATTTTTTTTTTTTTTTTTTTTTTTTAAATTGCGTGACTCTTGTTGCAGAAAAGGGTCTTTCCTTTGCAGTTTTCTGTGATACACCAATTGCGCTATGCTCGAAAAGCCTCATTTCATCAAAACTTTTCATCAAAAAACAAGAGTTTTGGTGAAATTGTTGTTTTTCCATTTGGTAAATTTTCATGCGATAATTATATTTGCACAATTTGAGGGTCAATGGAAAAGTGACCAATGTGTTTAATCTGTGTGTGTAGAATTGAACATTTAACTGTAATGTGTGACTGATTTTGTCCATGACAGTTATTATTTCCTCTCAAAAGTCCAGTGTAGAAACCTAAGTATCAGACACTATTTGTGCAACTTCTGCTAATACCAATGATTTGTGAAGATGTCCTGTTGGAACTGATTAATCGGCTTAACTGTAATTGGACTGGAAGAGTTAAGTAAAGTGCTGACGTCCTTTTTTTCCCGATGAACAGACATATATTTTCCCAGTTTTCTCTGTTTTTGATTTAGCCTCAGGTATATAAATATCATCGAAGCCTGCAAGCATTTTCTGTGACGGTGCACTTTAGATAGCGGCAGGATTTTCTTCTGCTAATACCTAACATGTTATTCATTGGTGTTGCGAAGTCCGCTGCACCCAGAGCCGTGATTTAGCGCCGTGGAATTTACCAAATCACTCCATCCCGTGAGAGTTTCCTGTTTTAGCCCTGGAGCCGGCCCCTCTACTGGATTAAAGATCAGATGAGACATTTGTCATCTGACCACTTTAACAGTCATATTGCCTTTGGGTTTTCACCGAGAACAAAAAAGTGAGCTCTATTTTATTTTTTTTTCCACAAAGCATATTTGAAGAAAGATGCTTCCTAAGGCCATTTTTGAGCTACATTAAACACTGTCTTTTGCATGATGTCAAAGACCACAGCCAAGAAATAGTACAGAAATAATGCTGGCATAGGTAGAAGATCTCTGCTTTGGATATATGCTCTTTTGGTGTTTTGCTTTGCAATTATTTGTTGCATTATGAACCATAAAAAGCAAGGAAAATAAAAGCTTTTCCTTCCCCAGAAGAATTTAGAATTGAGTCTTTCCTTTCCAGGCTCAGTTTGGTTAGAGTTTAGAGTAAGGTCTTTGGCAATGAGAGTAGGCTGTCTAAGCAGCTTCTTACAACTCCCCTCCAACAGCCAGCCTGTCAATATTTTTCATATCCATCTCCTCTCCATCTTATGAAGGGTCACTGATGTTTCAGATTCAAATATCCTTGGAGGATGCCTTGCGGCTCCCCGTGTCACGTGATCGTTCTCAATTTCACTGTGGCATTGATGCCTGTTCTCATTGGGCTCTGCAGTGCTCTGGGGGGAAACGCACTACAAAGACATGCAAACACAAAAATTACTGACCTCGGACCCCGTTTAAAGTTTATGAAACGCTTCCCCCGCTCCTGGGTCAGCTAATGCCGTGACCACACAATATCAGTGGTTTATTCCACTGCAAAGAGTGCAGGGAAAAGTGCTTTTTTCTTTTTTCCCTCTCTTTTTTTTCTAATACAAGCACAGTCTTGTCTTTTCTGAAACCCTGCTCTATATGAAACAACTCCATTTATATGTAATGGAATTATACACCCATTCAAGTTATAGATTCATTACAGGATTAACAAAGAAGGCTTTATTTCCTACTCACTGTAAAAAGCCTGTAAGCTGGAAAAAATATTAAACATCAATGAAGAAATGAATAGCATCATTACGCCTGTACACTGGAGAGGTTATGGAAAGGCCTTGGGTAGATATTTATGATAGATAGTCTTAAATATTTTGACAGACAAAAAGCTGTTTTTTTTTTTTTTTGCAGTTGACCAAAGTGTGTTTCATTAACACTGGCTAATATAGCTTTAGTTGTGCTTATTTGTTAATGGGCAAGTTCACAGTCTGCACAATTTAAGAGTTGATTTGATTTGTTGTAAAAAATCAGCATATCAGAAACCTTTTAAATGAGCGCGTGTCCAAAAAAAAAAAGAGAGAGCAGTTTAGTCAGTTTTTACTTTGGTTTTAATTGCTCATGCGTTGTATTCATCTGATTTATAGTAGGGTACATGAACTGTGCCTGTAGTCATGAATAAATGCCGTTATAGATTGCAATCTAAACAAAATTACCAAATCCATGTTGGCGTATTGTGAACTGCGTTAAAAGATAGATCCTCTAGTTGGATATCACTACTGAATTGTCCCCTTCTCCCTCTCTTTCCCTTTTGATTATTCGCACACACAAACACCAATCCCTCAGGATACAAATTCACTTTCACAGAATAATTACAAGATGCTATATGCCGCTATAAACACCACATCAGTGACAGTTGACAGTATGCATTTGTCAGGAGATGAGACAAAGGCAGAATGAATTTGCACTTCCGAACGGAATGAGAGAGGGAGTGTGTGTTTTTTTTCTTCTTTCTTTTTTATTTTTTTTCTGTGCGTGTTGCTTGCTGACTATGCTATGGGCGTTTGTTCCAGCCTCACCACAAATGAGCCTTAACGTTTCACACAGGATTCTCTGCAGAAGAGTGCAAATTTGTATGAAAGCATCTTGTTTTGACAGACTGACTGTTTTACCCTCCCTGTTTCTAGTGTGCAAAGCCGGGGACATCTCTCCCTCTCTCTGTTACGCCATCTGCATTTCCAACTTTCTAATTCTTTTTTTCTCACGACGTTGGAAGTTTAGGATGATGTTCATGGCTGGATGTTCTGTACACTCTTCCCCAAAGTCGCAGTTTTGCAGGAATCTGCAATGGGGAATTAATATTACTAATATTATTGTTGTCATTGCTCATGATTGGTTTTAGTTTTTATAGGAATGTATCGGTACCTGTCATTTTGTTTTCTTCTCAGAGCACATAGTGATTCCGATTATTTGTAATGAATGACACCGCAAACTATATTTGGAACTGATGTATAATTTCAGCGTAATAATGGTGTCAAATCTTGTGGTAATGCTGAAACAAAGCTTAAGTTGAACTGTCTTTAGTCTGGCTAATCCAATAATCATAACAACATAATTCAACGTTACTACAAGAATTGTTTTTTCCACATATAGAGATTCCTGCAAAAATAAATGTTAATGCCAATATTTTTTGGTTATTACTTATCTAAACATATTGTGTTGTGATCATTACATTGTTTGAGAATGTGGATGAAAGTGTCTACATTTGTCATAGCAGAGGTGTTTTTAAATAATATATTTTATTATAATGTGTACATATGCTGAGTATTAGCTCTGATAAGTGAGAAGTGGTCAGGTCAGTAATCAGTTGTTCCCTAATCGGTGTCATAGATGAACTGAATACCACTTGAAAAATCCTAATTGGAGTAGTGTAGTCTTATTCTGTTTTTAGTCCCTCTTTGTTTCATGTTGCTTCATTTGTGTGCAGGGGACATCTTTCCCCTCCCTCCCCTCTTTGTGTTTGTACCCTGACTCACAGCAGTCCTCCATGGTCTCCCTGCTCTCTCGGTCTGGCCTGGGGCTTTGAGGTTGTGGTCAAGGCCTGGGGGTATGTAGAAGGAAGAAGAGTCATAATGAGAACCTCGTCTCAACTCCTGCTGTCCATCCTGCCCTCAAGCCCCTTTGTCTCTTTTTCCACTTCCATGTGACCCGTCTCTTCTCTCAGACCCTTGCTCCCTCTTGCCTAGTTTCCCTGTTCCCATCCCTCAGCCTCGGTCACTGCCAGTCTATCTCCCTGTTCGTGCCTCTGCTTGTCTCTCCTGGGGGTCCTCTCTACCCAGGGCCTCCCTCAGCCTTCTCTTCCCTACCCAGTCTGGCCCACTGTCAATGGGAGGCAGGCAGCCTGACTCCCTTAGAGCAGCAGGAAGCAGCACCAGCAGGGGTTAGGCTGTATGGCGCTGCCGGCTGGCTCTGTCAGAAGTCCTGCCAAGCCAAGGATAAGAGACCTTTGCCAGTGCGGTATTGGGGCACAGACTATAAAAATATTACAGATGTCTGAAGGCCTGAATCCTTTAGCACAGAGGTGTGTTTTATTGCAAATTACATGTGGAGTACTTGTAAGAATTATGATGTAGAAAATAAGAACAAGAGAAATAAGAACAAGAGGTGCTGTGAAGTCTAGGTAGAGGATGACCACGTGGCAGAAACAGGTCGGCCTGTCTGATTTTTGATTGGCTGGAGGAAAATGATTGATTTGTCAATGTGTTGAGTGTGATGTGGTGAACCCCACTGCACTATGAATGCCTGGCCAGGCTCCCCGCCAGCTCTGGCTTGACAGTTTAAGAGGGAATCTTTAACATTGTGCCACACTGCAGGCTTGTCTGTAAACAGCAGTCAGTAAGCAGCATAGCAGCAGCAAAAGCCTGCGTGGGTCTGGGCCTTAGTTGTGAAGCCCACCTAACGCGTGAGCAGAAAACACATCTTTAAGTTCTGATTTTAGGGAAAGGCAGATGGCATGGGCTGGTGGTGTCACACTGTAAAAAAAACACCAGGATCCCCTGATGAAAGCAGCTCCTGCTTGCTTTGAACAGCAAGTCTGTCATGGTTGGTGTCTGCTGTGTGGCTCCGGGTCAAACTGTGATACACAACTCCTGGAATTTGCGCTTTTTAAGTTTTTCATGTTCAAATCGACTGAGGGGGAAAAACAGAGGGGGGGGAAACAGGAAGTCTCATTAATATTAATATTCTACTGTGTGAAGGAGGTAGGGAAGACCTTTCTGGTTTATCTGCTTTCAACCCCTGTTGTGGAGCTTTTCTCTTTCTCTTTCTGTCTCTCTTGCCGTCTTTCTTCCTTTCTTTCCCTACAATATTTTTAACGTTTTTCTTTCCTGAGTGTTGTCAACTCTGTACTGATGTAGATAAGTCTACACTCAGATTCCTACAAGATACTGCCGCTCGAAATATGTCACTCACACAGAGCAGCAGGTCTGCATATATCAGTTGCCCTGTAAATGACAACTGGAGTTTATTCAGTGAAACCAAATGTCCCTCTATTGAAAAGGTAGAAAAGCACATAGTTGTTTTTTTTTTCTTTTTGGTTTTTAGTTTGGATCTGTGGAAAGCAATGCAAAGGTCCAAGGTGAGAATGTGAAGTTTGTGGACTGGCACAAGAGTTTATTCAGCTATTCTTTTATAGATTTAAAATCCAGTTCAAAGTATGCACTGTTTGTGTTGCTGCAGATGAAAGAATACAAATGAGGGAGGGGTGGTAAAGTTCAGCTGTTGTGGAGAGCAGAGATGGAAGAGATTGAGCTGAAAGATGCTAAGATTAGATGGCAGCATTAAGAGAATGAAAAAGGACTGCATGAGCTATTGTCGGAGGGCGACTTGATTAGACCTGTTTTACCCTTAAAATGTACATAATCTTAAGGGCTACAACTAATGATTTTTATTGTTGATTATTTATTTACTTAATCTTTTTGTTGCCTGGCCTATATCAGAAATATCAATCAGGGTTTTCCAGAGCCAAGGATCTCGGAGGAGGAAAGAAATCCAATTTACAAAGCTGGAATCAGACTGATTTCTTTGAAAAAAATGACTCCAACCAATTCTCAGAATATTTGGGGATTAATTTAATAGTCGTCAAGTCATCGATTAATCATCACAGCCCTAATAGTTTTGGTTACAGTATAATATTTGTGTCTGATGTGGTGTTGTGGGGCATAAAAACTTCTATTGGGGGCCAAGTGTTTAGCCAAGGGCCAAGCACATTTATTTTGCCAGAGATTCTTAATTATCTGTGTAGTGTCTCCGACTTGATGCTGTGTCCAACACACATTAATTTCCTAATGGGAATGAGGTTCAGAATAAACAAATGGTGTGTTTGATGTGGATTTGAAGACCTTTTGGTTCAGCTCGATTCGGCTCTTGAGCCCCACTTGGCCCTGATATATAGAGATGAGGCTGATTTGTGGGGTTGGTGAACGGAGGGCAGAGTCCGTCCTCTGTGTGAGGGATGGTGGAACAGGTCTGACATCTCTCCTGAACTGAAAAGGGAAATCCCTGCAGGCACAGAGTAGAGGGGAGGGTTCGGGAGGAGGGTGAGAATGGAGAGAGGTGCGACCCCTTAGGGGTAATGTTATTCTCTGATCGTCAGCTCCTTACACACACACTCGCACACTCGCATACTCGGATGCTCTGTCGGTGTGCCGGATGATGCGCTCATGCAAAGAAGGATGAGTGCCTGAGGAATAAAAATAAACATTGAACTTCTCGTGTGTGCATTTGTGTGTCTGTCTGTGCGTGTGTTGTGCAGGCACTGTATGTCTGTCTATATCGTAATTTGTATCTAAAAGTGCATTTTTGAGTTATTTGGCTCGCACTCAGTCTATCTGGTGTAGTTTAGCAAAAGACTCGAATGAATTTCAGTTCGCTCTTCATTCCCATGCACAAAAAGATAGACAAAACATATTTCTGTTCCCGGAATACTGATGAATAATGTAGAAGTGGTATGTAAAGATACGGGAGAGATTTTGTTCTCTCAAGTACCTGGTGCAAAATAGTGATTTGATGCATCTGTTCTGTAAGACTGAGCCTGGACTGATGGAAATGATCAGTGTATCTGAGTTCCTTTACAGCCATATCATTAACTGCAGTTGGGGCTGTCGTGAAGTTGTCACAAAATTGATTTTCTATGAATTGTTATAGTGTAAACTTAACTATGATTTTAAATGTATACAAACAGGACACCTAATAAAGAAGGAGAGTCATTTATTAATATTGATCTCTGGAACACACCAAATTTTGTTTTGCTTTAAGGCTTTGTAAACATTAAGTTCACATGGCAGATTTAACATAATTCATGTATAATTGCATATGACAAATATTTATTGAAGGAAAGTTCTTTCAGATGATGGGACACCAGGAGATGCCAGTAGAACCCGTAGAAATAGTAATAACATTCCTGTTTGTCCCATCAGGCTGTTTTTATGAAGGTGAATGCTGACAATTATGCAAAATAACTGTGGTTTATTTATTCATGTAATGATTGTGACTTAATAGGCTCCATGCGACGCCCGTGACCCTAATGAGTATAAAGCGGGTATAGAAAATTAATGATTGTGACTTGTGATGTCTCGTTCTGGATTTTTTTGCTTCTGATTTGATTTTTTTCTAGGATTAGTTTTGCTGATACTGATCTGATATCGATTTTTTTATTTATTTATTTATTTTTTTTATTATTATTTATTTTATTTTTTTTAAAATACTGAAATTTCGGTTTTAATTTGGAGTCATTATTTATAGGTTATTATACTTTTTTTTATTTGAGATCCCAGTTGGGCTGAATGTGGAACCTGAACTAAAACAAGTATGACACATTTGACTTTTAATAACTTGAGAATAATTTTTGCTCTTTCCACATTCATACAGTGGCCAGATTAGAACCTTTAGCAGGCCAGTTTTGACCCACGGGTCATATGTTTGTCACTGCTGTAGCACGTCTATAGAAAGGTCCGTCCAGGGATTATATGGGGGTGCATTTCAGTCTGTACCATACGTTAGTGATGTGTGGACCAGCGGGTTACTTGCGGGTTCGGTTGGGGTGGGTCAAAAGAATGTCAATGTATTTGTGGAGCGGGTTGGGTTGGGTCAAATAATCCCACAAAAAGCCCCATGGGTTAAAAAAAAAAAAAGACTCTCACATCACTACCAGACCATAAAGACGTGAGCCTCCCGCTGTTGTGCAACTAATCTTCCTTTTCTCTACATTCAGAAACTTAAATTTGAGGGTGCAGAACGTTTAACACCCCCCCCGCCCCACCGAACCGGCTCTCATGACTAAATCTGATCCGATCTTAGAAAAATTGCTCGATCGGCAACCAATGCTGATCAGGACATCCCTAATTGTGACTTGACTAATTACAATATAGTATTAATTTTTGCCAATTCACAGGAATAATGAGAGCGTCTTTATCGTATCGAGTAGATTGTCTTTGCTTTGGACCTAAACATGTGGTCGGAACAGTGACTGTTATGTGATGTGGGTGTAAATTGTGCTTCTGGAATCAGCTGTAGAACTGTTGTTGATTTCATAAGGGGTCCTACACAGAGGACACATGCATGCAGCAACAGGACTGTTTGTGACCTCTGATTGAACAGCAGTGTTCTGGATCTGGACTGAAAATTGTGTGTGTGTGGGGCAGTCTCCAGGGCCCGCCACAGAAGCCACAGCATGCTGAAACCCGACCAAAACCAGACCCCAGCTTGATTTTTGTGGAGCCATGTTCCCCTAGACGAACTATTGCTGTACATACGTCTTAAGTTTTTCGTTGCTGTCTGTGTGAGGCTGTATTTTACATGAATTAGATTATCGTGTGACCCATATTCTGTATTTGAGATTCTCATGTTTTCATGGGTTGAGCTTAGGTTAATTTGGATCCAGGGTCTTGGATGTTTCCATTACTGACCGTGGCGATGCTGATTCTGCGTGTCCCCCTCAAAGCACATGAGAAGGCCCGGGTCCAGTAAAACCCCAACACGAGCCCTTAGCCCACACGTTAGCACTCAACTATGTAACAAGACATGCCTGGGAACTGCTCCTCTCACATTACTAATGATTTGGACATCTTGCTCTTGTCATTTCCTTTTAGACAAACTTAAACGCTGACACAGGATAACTGCTTTAAACTATCCCGGGAGTAAGAGCAAAAAAAAAGAAAAGAAACCTGCCTGAAGAGAGTTTGAGAGACCAGTTTTGTGTGGAAGGAAAGTAGACTACATTTAGCAGATGTAGCAGATGTTTTTGTTGTTGTTTTTTTTTCGCCCCACAATTTGTAGTTTCATAAATGAGAAACTCAAATGACAGGTTGTATCGTCTCAAAACATCACGGGAATGAATCAGCAGTTGCTTCTTTCCTGAAACCTGTGTCAATAGAGTAGAAACATGTGAAATGCTGACGTAAAAGACACTTGAGGCTCTAGTTTGGGCTTTTGTTTGTCTTTGTATATAAAATCCTCTGCATCAGTTAGTTGTTTGCTTTATGTTCAGATGTTTCTCTGTTGTCAGATGGCTGGGCTAGCCAGTCTCTTGTGCTGCTCCATTTGCTCCTTAATAGATTTTACTGAAAATGACAAAGAAGGGTAATATAATTGCAGTCTGAACGTTGCCTGGAAGATGATAATTTCATCTATTGACTCCTGGTAGTATGTACATGAGGATAGGAAAACACAGCCGCATTGAGGAAGACCAGGCTCTCGGTTGAAGGGCGGCGTAAAACAATTCTTTCTTTAGAACCGAGCAAATAAATGTCTATTAAATTCCCCCCATTTGTCCCCATTTTTAAAAAAAATTAAAATCTCTCCAGCCTTGGAGTCAAACAGCTCCACAGCCCCGTGGTACAAATGTCACATCTAATATTCTGGTGCCAGAGGTGATGAAGCTAATTTGGTGGTCAGTCAGTGACATGGCTAACAAACAAAGCCCTTATTGGTCCTGGAGCGCTGCAAGCTTTACTCTGCTCTTGTTTTTCATTGTGAAAGACCATGAGTGTTGCCACAGGGCGCTAATGCAACCTAAAGCCTTGGGATGCTTGGGATTCTGTGGTGTACAAATCTGGGTGTGGGTATTTGGTTCAGATGTTGAAATGAATTGAAAGGTGTCCTTCAGAAATGACTCTGCAAACCAAATAACTATTAATAGACGTGACTAGCTTTTGCTCTTTTTTTGTTGATGTGATGTGTAACTTACACTAGAAAGGTGTTTGACTTAAAATCCAAAGGTTCTCCTGTCCTCTAATGTGCTTTATGTTGCTTTTCTGTGTTTGACGTCTACACCTGTTCCAATTATTTTAAAGTAGCATGTTGGAAAAGCATCCGTGTTCTCCAAGAATCAGAAAAGTTGGGTACCTTTTACACTCATATTTGATTTAGTGTGGTAATGGCACGTACAGTTTTGGACATTTAAACACACTTCCCATGAAGAATATTTATCAGTCTATCATAAATTAAACTAGAGGACTGTAAAAAAAAAAAAATCAAAAACAACGTAACCATGATGAAATGATAGTCATTATCCTGGTTGTGTACAAATGTATAGTTACTAGGGCTGTCAAAATTAATGCATTAACATAGATGAATCCATCCTCATAATTCATCTGATTAAAAATTTTAACACAATGTACCCTTCTGCAGTTCAGAATGACTCTGAACATCTCTGCCAACACCTTTGGGGCAGTTTGTCCAAATAGAGTTACCATCGCACATGTGCAAATCATCAGTTGATCCAGTAGTGACAGGCAGCAGAACCACCCATAAAGATGGAAGACGATAAACAGCACGTTGGTCTCTGGATGAAAATATGAGGACGAAAAAACCAAGATGGAACAGTTGGTTACAGTCATTTTGTTGAAACTACTTAATAAACATGTTAATTGCATATATATTCCTATATTTTGCATATGTTTTGGCTATTTTTTCACATTTTTGTGGGGTTTTTTTTGTGGATTTTAGAGGAGTTTAGCATATATTTGGATATTTTATTGCTTTTTTTGTGTTGGTTTATTTTTTTGTGGATTTTAGTGTATTTTAGCACGTTTTGTTTATTTTTTTTCTGCATTTTTTTTTTGGTGTTTCTTAGTGTATTTTTCGTGGGAAATTTGAGTACAAAAAACCCCCCAAGATGGAACAGTCAACTGACATAAAGTATTACACATTCTACTGGAAAGAGGGTTTTTTTTTTTTTCACCACAGCACTTCCATCTTAAAATATAACGTTAACACGAAGCATATGTTAGCCAGGGATTCTGCTAGCACTTCGGCTAATGCATCGCCCAGCTTGTGACAAACACATTAAGTGCATATATATTCCCTTCTTGAGTCTGCTCATGCAAAATAAAATACGATTAATATAGATTAAAAATGACTGATATTTAATTGAAATTAATTCACAGCAACCCTGTAATTAATCTGATTACTAATTTTAATCTTTTGACAGCACTAACAGTAACTAAAAGTCTTAGTTAATGGCATGCACAACTAATGGATTAGTAAATTTGTCAAAACAGTATTTGTGGATGAGTTGAACTAATATCTATGGCACTGCTTCTTCCCAAGTGCTGCATATTCAAATTCAAAAAACTTTATTTGTCCCTGAGGGGCAATTCAGTTCCAGTTACAACTTTAGATGGGAGGCATGTGTTAACACTGAAGTCATGACAAGTTGACTGACATTAGCTTGATTATCAAAAAGTAAATGTAATTTCTATCTCTGCCATTAGTTTTATTTCATTATTACCTGTCATTTACACTTGACTAACAAATGTGAGTTACATTTTTAGTTTTTAGTTTTTTTTTTTTCATAAATTCATGGTGCATTTACATTCCATTAATTTCTTTTTTGCAGCTACTATATATTTGTGATTATTGAAGAGGTATCATAGTGAATTTTAATTTTGAGTCTTTTTTTTTATTTTTTTAGTCAGAATTTATACTTCTCAGTCTGACGTATACAACACCCCCAACCCTTTATGTATGTTGCTCATTCAATCCCTTGTTATAAAAAATAAATAGTTATGGCATCACCTGTAGCTCTATCCTAAATCTGGCGGTCATAATTTTTTTTCTCACATATTACACACTTTATCTTTATTTTAACTTAAATATAATAAGATGGTGCAGGCGTAGCCGAAACCCCCAGGGCCTCTCTCCTGAATGCCTGGGGGACGTCTTCTCCTTCACAAAACCCACTGCTTTACAGACTAAGCGTGTTTCTGAGGGATCACACGTGTCTTAAATGCTGTCTTTTTTTTTGCATACTTTGCCCACACGATTTTATCTTTTCTTACACATTTAGCAATTTGTCAATATACCTTGTTTATTCTCAGTGATTGACAGTGTGAATTGGTATCACCTAGCAAAAAATAAGGGGGGGTGGGGGGGTGGGCAGCAAGGAAAAAGAAAGAAGGGGTAGTGTTGCTTGCGTTCTTTTTTTCCAAATGGAACCATGGCTGTCTGTCACTCTTCTTTTATCATTGAAATTGGAGTTTATCTTTTACAAGCCTGAGTGGAATGTTTTTGTTTTTCAAGTGATTATTAGCATCCTCCTTGGCTGCAGACCGCGGCTGATGAAATGAGCACATCAAACGGCGCTCTGTACTAACGATGCGTCGCAGGCTGGCTGGCTGGCTCTTGCCTTTCGCTGTAAGGCACCTGCTGGAGTGACAGGCTGGCAACAAAGGGGCCCTTGCCACAAGAGAGTCTTCAGTGGCGATGTGGAGTGGGCAGGACAATAGAGAAGGGAGGTGGCCTGAGCTTTTAGCCACGTGCCAGCTCGTGTCGACTGGAGCAACAGAGTGCAGACGAGCATGGAGGTGGGAAGTGGGAGGTGGGGAGGACAAGAGCTGCAGAGGTGAAAGAGGGGGCGAGCCGCTAACACCTGCATGTGCTTCAGCTCTCCTCTCAATGGCCGAGGAGCCTCAATATACATAGTGGCTGAAAACGCGAAAGGAAAAACCGAGACAGCCGAGGTTACAAATGTGCAGGTGCGCATGCAGACACGCAGATGAAGACAGAGGAGAGTCCAACGTTGTAAATGAGATTACCGGCTCTTGGAAGGTCAGATGATAGTGCAGATGTGCTTTATAAAGGGCAAAGTAGGTAAAATGTACACCCACAGAAGCACAGCGCTGTGCTACTTTATCTACATTGGTCTAAAATAAATCATTTTAGGCCTCACATGAAGCCCGGGCTATTTGTGCTGTGCTATTTACTTCTGCTGTGAAATAATCATTAGCCTATAAAAATCTGAAAGTGAGAAATGTAAAGGAGAGCTATAAATAGTCAACCAGCAGCATTATGGATCACTGGCCTTGTAGTTGTCCCAATGGACCTCAGCGGTTTTCTTTGTCTTAATTCCCTTTTTTATCATTTCACTGTGTTTGGGAGAGGATGAATGTCTGAGGGAATATCACACACATTTACACAACACAGCAGAAGCATCACATACCACATTAGGGTCAGCTGATCTTGTGATCTCATATTGTGACCTGGTACTGTTTAAAGCAGCAGAGAACTTTAGTTAGACTGCAGAGCCACAATATGCAAACATTTTTACATCATGCGTTTAGAGAAGAAGAACACTTGAATTTTGATAGTTTTACTCACCAATTACTATTTGGTAACTGTCTGTTGTATCCAGTAAATATATGCATGTATAACCAACTGATATGGAAATGAAAACTTGTGTCGTTCTTATATTTCATATAATATTATGCAAATAGGGATATTCATCAGCTGCTACTAGTCTGTATTCTGTTGTTCAGAGATTCTTTATACTACACTACCTTTATACTGTGTTCAATAGCCGCTTTTCCACTGGCCCTAAAATTGTGCAAATAAATCTTAAAAATGTAAAATTAACCTAATAGAAAAACAACAATTTTACCAAAACTGTAGTTTTTCAATTAGAAGTTTTTGCTCTGGCAAGAGGTGGTTTTTCAAGCGAAGTGCAAGTGGTAGATCACGCAGAACTGCAATGGAAATACCTTTTTCCGCAACTGAAGTCACTTGAATAATAAAAAAAAACAAAAAAAAAAACAAAAAGATGTTGACGGATGTTATAACAAGCGAATAAGAGTTATAAAGGAAACATGGTGTGATATATGTGGACAAACCAAGAAACCCAATCTTTTTTTTTTTTTTTAATTTAGTACGAGATAGATGGGTAATATATTGTAATAATAATGAATATATCCGTAAATCAACAGGATATGTTTATGGAATGACTTCTCTTCTCATCTCACGATAAACAAATCATCACATTTGTGATTTAATGAATAAAACAACATTATGCACTTCTGTGTCTTAGACATTTAGTAAATATCTGTAAAGTTTTGCGGATAAACCTAATGGAAAAGCGGCTATTGACTTAGCAGCTCAACAGTTATTTGGCTCCTAATAAAAGTAAAATAATTTAATACATGCGTAATATGTGTTTCATGTCATCAGTTTTTAATTTAATAAAGAAAAGAAAAATGGATAAATCATTAAAGTACAAAACTTGGGTTTGGTTCATCTGCATTTATTCACTCAACGCAGTTTCACAACATAAAAATAAGTTGAAGCTGTGTGTTATATCATTAACAAAATGATATCCGTGTTCTCTGTGTGATGCGAGTGGGTTTTTGCTTTAGTATTGAAATTTGGTAAATCTTTCAATAGTGTCTTCGCAGGTCCATGGAGTATGAATGTTGGGTATCCAGCCTTATCAATAGGACACTCTGCAGGTCAAATTGGGCATCATGTTTGTGTTTAAAACCTTCATGTTGGGACTGCATTTTTAGGAAGAAAACCACGACTTGTAATCTAGCCCACATCCGTTCCTGATTTGTCTCTTTGGTTGATTTTGGATAAGTACCGTTATCCACCCGTACCATTAGACAAAGTCATGCACACACACTGCATATGACCATTAGTCCACCATGTTCTGCCTGCTGAATAGTGGATCCCATTTGATGCCAGTGTTTTTGTTTTGGATCTTCTTCCGTCTGATGGCTCCAGATCTTGTAATATTGTCCAACTAACTTGCTCCATGATTAACTTCAGACTTTTGTAACCAGACTCGGCACACAGAAAAGTCTAAATGGTTTGACTCTGTGGTGAGTTTTCTCTGTCTTTTTTGAGGATTCTTCTTTATCTTTGTATTGTTTTTTTTTTTTTTTTCCTTTTTAGATTTAGGGACAATAAAGTTTCCTGTCTTCATTTCCTATTCCATCAAATCTTGGACCATCTTAGTCAAAGAACTCAAAGGGAGGCTCACACGCCGAGGTGTAATTGGTCCTTTTCCACTCTCCGTCTCTGTCTCAGCTCGCGGTCCGACGAACATGAGTGCTTATACATTTGGGCTAATGATTTTGAATAGTGATTAAAATGAATCGGAGAGTGCGCCGCTTCTGTAGTATCCGGACCCCTCCATCATTAGCGGCTCTCTTTCTCCCTCTCTTCCTCTTTTTCTGTTTCTGTATCATCAGTGTTCGTTGAGCAGGGGTTTCAGACGAGGCCCGGGGTAGGCTTTCATGAACAGAGACTCAAAGGTTCCACCACTTCTTGTAATCATGGTCACCACTCTTCTAGCACTTTCACTGTCGTCTTCTGGCTCCTCAAAGGTGCCTTTGATTCCCTCACATCCTACACCCGGGCCGGATAGTGTCACATTATATTTTTCTTCTCTTCTTTTCAACTACCCTCCACAGTCCCTTTCTTCACCCCCCCCCCCTTTTTTTTTTGCCCTTCTCATTTCTCTCCTCCTTAGGTCCAAGCTCATCAGTCTGTGTTCGTACTTATTGTGCTCGGATCGGGAGCTGATTTTGCACTCTTCTCTACGGGACTGCTTAATTCCGGGACCCTTCCCCTTCGCTTCTCGATCCACCACCCCCCCCCCTCCCTCCCTCCCAGTTTGCCTTGATCCACCTTTTCATAATCGGCTCTCTCTCTTTGTTTTTCCTCTTCTCCCGCTTTAAATGAATAATGCAGAGGGGAGGAAATGGGGATTAAAGAGGAGCTAAAGCCAGTGCCAACTTCTATGGTGCACAGCTCCACACTGTCTCTCACAGGACCATGAACACATCAGGGCTAACAAGCTTCTTTCTCCCCCCACTTCTGGCATTTTTCTCAGTCCTGCATATGTCCCACACTGTCCAACTCCTTCCCTGCTGAGTCCTACTCACTTTTGGCTTCTGTTACTCCAGTTGATTGTAGATATTCCTTTTCATACCAAGGTTTTGTAAAAGCCTGCTTCGACATACTCTCTCAAGCACCACTTGAAGATTGAAAATGCTACTTTGTTTTCATTATAAGGGAGCAAAAGAGAAAGTCGATTAATTCTGTGACATAGTAACGAAACTATTTCAGCAGCCGAAGCCTAGAACACAGGTGTCAAAGATACAGCCCATGGGCCAAAACCAGCCCGCCTAAGGGATAAATGTGAAATAAAAAAATTACACTGAAGACATTAACACTCAGAGGTGTTAAAATCTGTTTGCTTCATATTCCATCTACTAAAAAATGCAATAAGTGGATCAAACCAGTAAAATACTATCATAATAACCTATAAATAATGACAACTCCAAATTTGTTTGTTTTAGTGTAAATAAGTAAAATTACATAAACATGTTGAGATTTACAAACTATCCTTTTACTTAAAATGTGAATAACCTGAATATGAACAACCTGAAATGTCTTAAGAAAAGTGTAATTTTATCAGTATTCTGTCCATCACTAAATGTTTTGTGTATTTGTTGATCCACCGTGGTCTCTAAGGTGTAATGCACATGCGTCAGTGATAAACTGAGGCAGAACATTGCTGAAATTGCACTTGTTTTTCTCAAGAAATCCCAGGTTTTTCATGTTATTCCTATTTTTAAAGAGGCTTTATTGATGTAAACATTTTCAGAATGTAATTTTACTTTTTCACTGTTATTATATTACTGGTCCGGCCCACTTAAGATCAAATTGAGCTGAATGTGACCCTTGAATTAAAAAAAGTTTGAGATCCCTGGCTAAGAAGGTCAGAAATGCAGCTTGTGGGTTGCTGGTTTGTGTCCCCGTAGTGACAGAGAAAGTGTTAGCCGATGTGCCCTTGAGCAAGGTACCTGAACTCAGATTTGCTTTGGGTACCTGACATATTGGTGGTGTGTACCTGCATGGTCAGCTAGTGACGGGGTTAAAAATGAAGGGTCAAATTCAGTGTGTTATTCAGTGTTTACATGTAAGAATATACGCAGACGGTTAAAGGTGGGGTGGGAGATCTTGGAAAAAACGGTTCCGGCAATTCAACACAAGTGAGATTTTGAAAATATACACT
>JAQQZY010000020.1:8422084-8434730 GCA_030068375.1 Ostorhinchus rueppellii | reverse complement strand
CCAGACCGAAGTTTGATTGACTTCTCAGGAACCAATACGGAACCAAAACCAGTTCGTCGTGATTGGTTGGTGTTTTTCGTTGATTTTACACAGTAGAGTGAACCAAAATTTGTCGTTTTTTCCAAACCTTCTATTTTATTGCTCGCAACGCAACTGTGGGGAGATTTTTAAGCCAAATGGTAGAATATGTGCCAAAAAAGATCTCCCACCCCACCTTTAAATGAAAATGTATTTTCTATTAGTTTTAAATGTAGGAGTTACTGAGAATATCATCTATCACAGTGTATTAGGCAGAAAGAGTGGAATAGGGTGTGTTAAAAAAAAAAAAGAAAGAAAAAAACATTCTGGCGGGTGTAAAAGCGACACACATAGAAGCAACGGCATCATGAAAATTTTGGATGGGGGATGTGGGGAGGTTTACGATATTCCCAGCTGAAAACAAATTTGCGTTTATGTAGGGTACCGCCGCCATTGAGAAACACTCTTCATAGTCAAACTCCTTGAATTTTTACGTGGTAATACCTGTGACAAAGTAAGAACAATATAATGATAATTACTGTAGCATAGCTTTGAGTTAGCAGTGCATCATTTTTTGGGCTTTTTGAAAATGAACTATCAATTCACAGGTGCACGGCTCACTGCCTAATGCACTCGCCTGTCAAAGTTTCCATAATATAATTTTTACCAAAATTGGGTCTGAATGGACACTTACTGTGAATATGTGTAGGTTAATTGTAATGTAAGCATATTTATTTCTCTTAGAGCCAGCATTTAAGTGTTATAGTTTTTTTTTTTTTTAAAGTTCGATTATGCAAATCTGATTGTGTGTGAGGTGACTAAAAACCTGCATGTGAATGGTTTGTAGGGATACTTTGTGTTATGGTAAAAATATATAGTAAAAAAAAGTGTGTTACAAAACATAAACATGAATTAATGTAATTATTAGTTTGGAAAAAAAGGGTGGGAGTCTATAAGTTATACATCTTCCCACTCCTTTTCGAGTGCTGAAAAGTTTTGTTTGTCCATCTTATACATTTCTCTGTTCTCTGCTGATTCTATGTGCTCAAAATAAAACTAATTAAATAACATTTCAGACGACCCTGCAAAACCAGAATAGCTTAATGTGACTGAATCCTGAGAAGGAACACCCAAATTATTGGAGATTTATAGAATAGAATCGAATCTTTATTTTGTCAGTAGTAGTTTAGTTTTTAGATAAGTCTAACAGGACAGAAGTGAAAGGTAGAGATTTGTCACAAAAAGCACATTTTAAAATGAGGTACTGGAAATGTGGGAACAAAGACTCCACTCAGCCTGTGTGGAGTTAGCTTTACTTCATGCATTTTTATAAAATCCACACAGATCCAGAATGCGTCCACACAGAAAAACTCGAATAATCTCGGCGCTAGCTATCTCATTCCTCGTCTTGTTCCGCCTCACTGTGTTTCTCTCTTCCATCCTCTATCATATAATTACCTATGTGTGATTGGTCCTGCTGTGAGAATGTCGGTCTGGAGTCTCACATTAGATGGAACACAGTCAGGAAACAGTGTTTGTTTACACTGAGAGGTTGGTGGTCTGGATGGGAATTTTTTTTTTTCACTCTCCCTCAACAGAAAAACAACAGTTTGTTAGAGAGATAAATGAGGTTCTTGGTAGCTCATGTACCAAATATACTGCATATTTCTTCAACTTTTCAAATCTGCAAATAAATTATATATACAGCTCCCTAACTTTCACGGAGACGGGAATTCAGTTAGAAGCAGTGTAATCTGTGGAGGCTTTGGAAAACACTGCTAACATACTGTGTCCACTTATTGTATTTTCTCTATTGATTGAACTATATAAACACAGTAAACAAAGCTCGGTCCTGTTGTATATTTACAGCTGTCATGGACCAGAGCAGTGAACAGGGCTTTGCTGTGCGTCTATGAATAGTTAAGGGGATTTAGCTTTTAACTGCTGCTGTCCCGCTGCTGCCAAAGTCCCAGCCAGTCGGCCACTGTTTCTCATTCACATGCCAGAAATGCAGACATACTATTGCCTTGAGTTTCCACTGCTGTTTGTGCCCACCGAATGTTTTGGAAGCTAAAAATTCCCTCCTGTGGAAAAGGGGTGAAAGGAGAATCGTGGAAACCGTCGAGCAGAGCGTGTGAAGAGAGGGATTTAGTAGATTTAAGGTCAACATGATGAAAGTTTTAGCCAATCTGTGAGTCTTATGTTTGATATATGTGGCCACTAGGACCAAGATTTGCATTCTGTAAGTTGTGAGTTACAGTATATTTGGCAGAAAGGAGGAACAGGGTGTGTAACAAAAAAACAAAACAAAACAGGTTGTGTAATATTCCGGTGGGCGTAAAAGTGACGTGCGTCATGGAATGTATTGTCGGCTCCTGTTCATCACATAAAAAACATTTTAACAGCTTAGGACATTTATTCAGCATGTACAAATGTGCAAAAAATAGTTTAGAAGTTATTAATTATGTAGTGAAAATAATAGTGGATATAATAACCTAATAAAATTTGTCACTTTTCAGTGACTACACCCACAAATTAAGTTGAAATGAGATGGAGATGACTAAGATAGAACCGTTAGATTACACACACCACAGTATGGGCATCTCTGATTGGTCCATGTGATGCACTTTCCCTCCAATAGAAACGCGGTGATGTGTTTTCTTTCATGCAAGCACTTCCTGTTTGCAAGAAATTCCCTTGCACTTCCTCTACCTTCACCAAACGTAATGACACTATCGCTGAAAAATTCAGTTTTTATTGTCTCATAACTTTAGTTTTTCATGTGCTTTCAACACCATCGACTTCACAGTATTAGCTTGACATCTGCACTTTCCACACAAACTGAAACAGAATTTCAGTTAAGCTCTGTCTCGCTGCCACGTCATCTTAAATTGCGAATGTCCTCAGGACGCACTGATGTGTCCAGGGACCCTCTAGAGCAGGGGTGTTGAAGTCATTTTGTTCAGGGGTTATATTAAGCCAAATTTGATCTGAAGTGAGCCAGGCCAGTGAAATAATAACATAATGATATATAAATAATGTCAACTCCCAACTTTCCTCTATGTTTTAGCATGAAAAAGGTAAAATTGTGCGATGAAAATGTTTTCATCTATAAACTGTCCTATAAAACAATGTGAATAACATGAGCAAACTGACATTTTTTAAGAAAACTAAGTGCAATTTTAACAATATTCTGTCTCAGTTTATTATTATTATTAACGTGTGAATTACAACTTACAGATCACAGTGGGTCTACAAATACACAAAAAACATTCAATAACAGGCAGAATATTGGTAAACTTTCACTTCGGATATTTTTAACTGTTCATATTTGTTCAGATTATTCACATTTTTGTGAAGTGATTTGTTTTAGTGTAAATACAGTAAAATGACATGAACAATATTTACATTTGCAAAGGGAAAAATTTGGAGTTGTGAGTATTTATAGGTTTTAATGATAGTATTTTACTGACCTGACCCACTGGGGATTAAATTGGTCTGTATGTGGAACCTGAACTAAAGTGATTCCTATCGTCAGTAGATTTTTTGCATTTCACACATTCATCCCACGGGCCAGACTGGACCCTTTGGTGAGCCAAATTTGGCCCCTGGGCCGAATGTTTGACACCTCTGTTTCTAGAGTTAATTGATGATTTGCTTCATTTTTCCAAAAAATAAATGGATTTAGTGAAAATTAGGCTGTGACAAGTTAAGAGAACAATATACTGATAATAGAGCAAGCCTTGCACCATGTTTTTGGCCATGCTTTTCGAAAATTATCTGTGCAAATCATGGGTGCACGGCTCACTGCCTAATGCAGTGGTGAATTACTTCAACTGGGTGTAGATACAGTAGAAGCCATAGGACCGTGACCTGGCCTTGATTTTACCCCTCCTGATTGAAACGAGCGTCATTAATTGTTCCCTTTCCTATTGTCTGCTAATCTAACATGGCAGTCTTAATTGATCTAGTTAATGTGGGATGTGGGAGGTGAAAGAGCGTTACAGAGCTCAGATGCCCTGTGGTTATTTTGACATTTAGACAGTCACAAATACAAGAGGGTTATGGTGCCAGCCCCAATCTAACAAAACAGAAGGCTAAAAGTGTGAAGAGTCACCGGGAGAGGCAGGAAACAGGGGGATCAGCTGGGTGGAGGTCTCACAGGATCAAAATGACACCCATCCAGTTGGATTTTACTTAACAGGGCTTTATCTCACCTACTGTTTTATCTCCTTTTAGATCCAAATAGGGTCTGAAGCCTGATGAAAACACTCAGAGAATGAATAAACTGCAGTGTAGTACAATCTGACGTCTGTAATGTATTCTCAAAGTATCAAATTTAATTTACTGCTTTTATTTTTGGATCCGCACTTCTCACTCCCAGTCAGTTGCCAAGGATTAACATATGATTGTAAGATTTAACTTCTATTTTCACTGTCAGTTTTACTGTCGGCTACATTAATATTATTTTTGTTACAACAATTTGACAGTATTCTTTGGCACAATCACATTATGATTTCAATTTAGTACAATAAGCGATAGATGCCTTGTTTCTTTGTCACTGTTTGTTTTCCAACACTATTATTCAGCAGTGGTTGTTTGCTCATTTCAACATAACCATGGAAATGTGTCCTTACTCATTGTGAAATTTAAAATAAGGAGTAAGTAATCAGCAAGGGATGTTTGTTTTTTTGTCTCCAGTAGCAAAGTTATTGAAATATTGGTAACTGTAAAACACGAATCCAAAAAACCAAGGCAGAAGTGACTCAAACAACCCCAGGATTAGTAAAACGAGTCTCCTAATGTGCATGTGTATGCTTTCTTACAGAATCCCCCCAACACACATCCATTACACAGATGCACACTTCCAGTGCTATGCAGATGTCTAATTAGCATTATTAACCTTTAGTGAATGGGTCTGAGGACCCCAGCAGGGAGACGGCTCCTCAGTGCCATTCTCCTCTTGGTTGCGCCAGGGGATTTTTAATTGGCCATGGAGGTTTGAGTTCTTGCACTCGGTTCCTCAGAGGCGACAGGAAGGAGAGAGAGTCAGTTATACACAAATGTCAGACTGACAGATCCACAGACAGACGGCCTTCACTCTGGTGGAAAAACATGTAAATGGCCTAACTGTAAAGTGCACTGTGGCTGCGGTTTCTCTTTGTGTGGATATTTAAAGTGTTGGTATGCGTTTGTCTGTGTTTGCATTCAGGCCCAGTATTCATGTAAATAAGACACTGTTTTCTAACAAAGTGACAATAGACAGAGCACTGGAGTTGTAATCCCTGCATTAGAAGCTTCATCTGTAGACTAACCATACTGTCTAAGCCGTTTCTTTTTCTAATTTCAAAGAACTGAATGAGCAAAGTCTGGCCTGTTTTTCTCTTTTCCTTTATGACTAGCTTTTTCTCATTAATGCCTTCCACTATGAGCTATTTCCATTCTCTCCACAAGCACAGAGTGTGTTTATGTGTTTACAGATGTACAGTATGTGTACACCCACATGTGAGCTGACACTAAAGCGATATAGGAGATATGTCTGCACACATTCTGAGCTTAATTTTGTATATGGAATACATGCAAACATTTCACCTTACATATAACGGATGGGCACATGGTCGGTGTTATGCATGCACTGTATTATGTGTAAATTATAAATCAACTTCTGTCAATTATTGGAATATGTTACTTTGTCATGGGCATTACTGTGCACACTAGAATTGATCCAGGAGCATCTGTCAAATTTTGACTACTTCCCACACATATGAGTGGAGCAGAGACTCTGGAGTCATAAGCTAATTGCATGTGTGCATATAATTTTTGCATCATACTTTCTCAAAGATTTGTGTAAATTATTCATTCAGGTAACATTTCATATTATGGGACTGTCTGTTTTATGTGAGGTGATAAGCTAAGCAACTGCTGGTGAGTATCTTATGCAATTAACTTGCTTCTAGGCTACATGCCAGAACATGAAATTATACAGCAGCACTATGGCTTACTCCCATACCCAACACACTCACCTCTGTGTGACCTACACTAATCAGAAAATGAAGGTGAACTGCTTTAATTCCAGTTAAGTAGTAATTCCACTGAAACGTTCCTTGGGTGATTGCCAAGGACGACAAAGTGTCATTATCTGGGCTTTGTTAGGATTAATATCATGGCCTACCGTAGATCTGCTTTGCTGTAACTTGAGACACACAGTGTCACATCCACCGGCATGACGTGGGATCCAGTTCTGCTGAAACCAGACACCCCCGCGGCAGTAACCAGGACTCTGAACAACAGAGAACGGTTGTCTGCTTGATGAGGTTATTATTTTCAGCTGTGAAATGTTGTGAGAGACTTTATTGATCTTTTCTCCAGGAGGTGGCTGATGCATTGTCAAGGATGTGTTGACTAACCGGGCGTGTTTTTTGGGGTTTTGTTTTTCAGGGGTGTAAAGGATCAGGCTCCTGACACCATGGATATGGACACACAGCCACAGGGACAGCAAGTGGCCGTCCCAGTGTTTCAACCTCAGGTATTCTGCTTTATGTACACTCACAAATGCTGATTTGGACTAAACTGGTGTTTTTCAACCGTGGGGTCGCCTGGAATTCAAATAGGGTTGCCTGAAATTTCTAGTTCCCTCTATCCTGTACCAAATTCAAAAATAATTAGGCTTCCTAGTACGTGTCACATTCTGCTCCATGTTTCTTTTAAAATTCTTCTTCTTCTGTCAACATCCGTTTTTTTATTTTGTTTTTTTAATTCAAGTAACTCTAGTAGCAGAAAATGTTCTTTCCATTGCAGTTTTGTGTGATATACCAATTGTGCTATGCTGAAAAACTCATGTTAGTTCAGGGACGAATTTGACCTCAAGAGGACCAGACCAGTGAAATAACAGCATAAATAGATGTATAAATTATGGCAATTCCAATTTTTTCTCTTTGTTTTAATGCAAAAAAGTAAAATTAAATTATGAAAATGTTTGTGTTTACAAATTATTTTTAGTCAAAAAATGTGAAAAACCTGATCAACCTGAAATTTCTTCATGAAAATACATTAACTTTAACAACATTCTGCTTCAGTTTATCATTAACAAATGTGCATTACAACTCAAAGATCTTAAAACAAAACGGAACAAAACACATTTAACAAGAGGCAGAATATTGGTAAAATTGAAGTTATTTTTCTTAAGAAATTTCAGGTTTATATATGTTCAGGTAGCTTGTAAATGTAAACATGTTCCTGGAATTTAACATTTTTTTTTTCAATAAAACAAAGGAAAAAAACATGTATTTACAGGTATATATTGATATTTTTTGATCTGGCCCACTTGAGCTGTGTGTGGCACCTGAGTTTGATTGTTAACCCTTAAGGTGCCGGAGTGTTTGTGTTTTATTTATCTATTTTATTAAATATTCAATTTTGATATCAAGAGGTCAAAAAGCTGTTGGTTTCATTCAGTTATGATGCTTGTCATCATATTACAACTTTGCAGCATAAAGGGTAATATTGTGTAGTTTTTGCACTTTGTACATTCAACCTGTGGGCCTGATTGGACCCTTAGGCGGACCAGTTTTGGCCCATGGGCTGTGTGTTTGACTCCTCTACTGTTGGCTAAAAGATGGACTTGGCTAAAGTCAACAGACATCCGCCTTGGAGCATAACACGAGCTGTAACACGAACTTCACATAAACACACAAACCCTAAACAGAGAAGCTTTTAAATGATACATATTTGTTCCTCTCTCGGGTGGTTGACAAGACCTAAGTATTTTATGAGAATGTTCTACTGTATTTGCCTTTTTTCCTGTGTCATTCAACTTGCACATCAAGTCCTAGCATCAGTCGGACTCCAGTAGACTGTGTGAGATGGACAGCAGTGGATGAATGTTGAATTGTTTCTATTGATCAGAGCTCTGGAGGCTGGCAGGCCCTGGCCTCCCCACATGCCTCTGTTCGTTCGATACAACTCAGGTTTGCACTGTGCAGGTCTGGTCATTGCTGGATTTTAATACCGCCCTCCAACATCAGGCCCATTGATTTCTTTCCAGAAGGATGTTTTTGCCTCCATAACTATTGAATAGACTTTAAACAAAGAGGATCATCCATATGCCCTAGAGTACATGTGGATTTTTTTTTTCTGAAAAAGAAACAATACTAAAAATAGGCCTGTACTCTCAGTTGTTGTTGTTCTTGGGTATGCAAGGGCACTGCAACATTAACACTGGAATTGCCAGGGGGGTTCATTTATTTTAGATTTGTAATTGCAAAATTAAGGATAATTGGGTTGCACAGAGAAGAAAGTCAGATAAAAGCTCTAATGATTAATTTGACTTAAGCAGCACCCCCTCTGCACATACACACACATAGAAATGAGATCTTCTACTGATCTCCCAGCAGCTGATTATGTGTTATTGTTCAGGCTTAAGGATTTCTCTCTCTGTTGTTCAGTCTATTTCAGGAGTTTTCATCAGTGTTAATTCCAGGCCCACTTCTTGGGCTTTGTGTGTTGGTGGCACAGTGAACTTTCTATGTTGCGTCATGTTTTTCCACACTCGTAGAGCAGGTCTGAACTGATTTCACATTTAGTGGCAGATTGAGAGAGAGAGAGGTAGAAAGAGAGACACACAGTATGTAGATGGCTGTCTAACCAGCATCCAGGTGGGTTTCAACAAGTCCTGTATCTGTTTCACATTTTCCCAAGGTTCAGCCTGCTCAGCAGCACAGGGGAAAAAAATGCACCAGCCTCCTCCTGAAGAAATCTGAATTTTATATGTGATGAAGGATATTCTGTATTGCTTGCAATATCATTTCTCTTGGTCCCGGAGGTATGATGCATATGCATTAGGTAAACGAGATGAGCTGGTAAGATGTGCATTTTTAATGGTGCATTTGCTCTTTGAGTGAGTGGGAGGGTTGGTGAGGAGGCCCCCTCAGATCAGATTTTGATCGTCACTGCAGAGTTTGACAGACAGGGATCTGTCTGTAAGCACTGAGACAAGGCAGTGCAGTTGTGGAGCAGATTGAGAGAGAGGAGAAGAACGAGAAGCACCTTTGGGGTGAATCCTGGCAGTTTGACTGCCTGGCTGCCTCGCCGGCTGACTGGCTGAGGATGAATATTGCATGGTGCTGCGCTCAAGGGGGCTGGTGACTGCTGAGGGTGGGAGTGGGCCCCTCTGCCTGCCACTCGCTTCCTCTCTCTGTGTCTCTCTCCGGTGTCGCGCTCTGTCATTTTCTGAAACTAGATCACACTAACCTGAGTCATTTGTAAACATTGTTTACATGTGAAAACTGTGTGTGTCCTTGCAAGAGTTTTATGATTTTTGTCCTGATTTATGCAACACTGGGATTCCAAAACTAAATTAGAAGAGGCCAATCTATTCTGTCCTGAATCGGTTTGTTCACAACAATATTTTAATATCAGAACCAACATCTGGTCAGCAGTTGGATATTTTGTTGTAGCTTTTTAAACCTTCATTCTTGATTTCAGTGAAATCAGCGTTGTATGATCAATGATCATAAATGACCAATCATTTCCTATTTGTTGCTTGATTAAATCTTTGTTACAACATTACGAGCTCAAACACAAAACATTATAAATACATTTTTATTATATTATTATAGTGGCAGACATAATACTTCACAGAACATATGAATATTTCAAACTTTGCATATTATATTGATCTATCGGCATACCAGTGTGTAGCATTCAGTGCTGAGTTTGTGGACTGCATCTCTCCCTCTGTAAGTGTGACATTCACTTAAACCTAAAAACTAATAAAACCTCTGTAGATTCATTGTTTAGGCTGCTGTAGAAATGTCTTATGGTGCATCATGGTAGGCTTTGTGGAAGAGGACCTGCTCCTGTAAGCCTCTTTGTGAGTAGATGGATAGTAGATAGATGGATGTACTTTATTTATCCCAAATTGAGAAATTATAGTGTAACAGGAGCATGACACACACAACATAGAAACATAGAATACAAGCGCTAACAAGAGTAAAAAAGAAATACAGCATGAGAGCAAACGCTATACATAATAAATTAGAAGTATACAAAAAAAGGTCTGGGGAAAAGAACCTAGATAATAACTATAATGTGCCAAATAAAACAGTATGGTGCAAAACAAGCTGTAATATTCAGAATGAAAAGGTGCAAAATGACATTTAAATGCAAATAAATTTCTTGATTGATGTATTTATTTAAAATATGAATGTCAAAAAAAGACAAACAATAAACAAACAAAACATGTAAACATAAGACATATAATACATATTTGAAAAGGAGTGAGAAGTATAACATCACCCCTTCTCTTTAAATAATTAATAACAATAATAAGCTTCCTGGTCTAAACATATCTATTCTCTAATGCCTGATACTGTAGAATAATTTTGTTTCTGGCTTTATATTACAAACAAATATGATATAATTTACATTTATATTTATGACCAGGGACTTCAGACAGAGGTGAGTTATTATAAAGTGAAAGAGTTTGTAGTTGCATGTAATTAAACACTAATGACATCATAACTACGTAGCTGATACTGTATTCTATTTGTACTAATAGATCCCCTTACATCTTACGCACTGGTCCTTGAGTTGAAAGTTTCCAAAGCTCTGTCATCTGCTGTGTGAAATGCAGCCTCTGTGTGGACAGTGGGCCACAACGGGCAGAGAAGGCTGTTTCTAATTGAGCAGACGGAGTGTGGCCATGGTCAGAGTGTGTCTTTTTTCTCTGCGTCTGCCTCCCCCTCCGTCTCTCCATGGGAGACAGCACCTCTCTGCCGCCGCTGGCCTTTCTGTGGCAGCCGTTGGCACTGCTGCGCTGTCACATCACACCCTCTCCCCTCTGCTGCTTGTCTTCCCTCCTCTCCCCCTCTCCCCCCCCTCCTCTTTCTGTCTTCCGCATTCCCTCTTCCACCCTCCATGTGTCTTGTCAGTTGTGTTTGGCAATGGTGTCATTATTGGGCAGCCCATATCACACTTCCTCCGATAAGCTGTCTGTCTGCTTTCTCTCTGTCTCTCGCTCTCCCCCCCTCCTCCCCCTCCTTTCTCCCTTTCAATCCCCCTGCTACAGAGTTGCCCATGGCAGTTGTGTGTCACCTTTATACCCAAGATACGCTGTCCTTCACAGATGTTACCCATAATGCCTTGTATAGCTGCTACTTAATCTCCATTTCATGCAGCTTGTCCACATCACCAACAGAAATGATGCGAGTGAAAAGAGTCAGCAGAAACAGCATAGTGTAGGTCTGTAATTTAAGTCCAGACAAAGAAAGTGTGGGTTAAGATGATCAAAACTTTGGGCAATAAAGGTCTAAACCTTTAGCAGTTCAATAAGTGATTGATCTGGTTTCATCTAATGTGTGACCTGTAATGATATAGTCATCAGCCTACAGTCAAACTTTATCAGTAAAGACTTCTGCGTTGGTTTTACTCTTTTCTGTAGGAAATGTTATATCTATTTATAGGAGCGTGACTGATAAATGTGTAAGATTCAACTGTGAAAGATATTGGCTTTTATTTAAAACCAGCATTACTTATTTTTACCTTTAAAATCATTGGCATTCCAAGAAGGAATCATACCTGTGGCCTTGGCAGCATTTGTGCTGCGCTTTTTCCAATTCTTATTATTTTCTTCTGAAATGTAAATGAGGAAATCCACCATTTTTTGGGCTCTGTGGCCACATTATAACCCAAATATACACAATCGTGTTCAGCTCCTTTTAAGCAATAGTCTTTGTAAGTGTCTGCTTCCAGTTTTGTTCCGACACTGACCCCGTCACTATTCAGGGTCGTTCTTTTGCGACTCCTCCCTGTGTGTGTGTGTGTGTGTGTGTGTGTGTGTGTGTGTGTGTGTGTGTGTGTGTGTGTTTGCCAGGGCCTTGTGTTTCAGCTGGGAGCTCCTGATTGTGTGACACCCGTGTGCGGCAGATGAGACGGCCTGTCAGTCAGCCGTGGCCTGGCTGCCCTTTGAAGGCCAGGCCAGGGGGCGAAAAGGTGCCGCAAATGGCCTGTGAAGTTTACATACACTGCCCACTGCTAAACAGATTAGCTCTAATGAAGTGTCTAATGCTGGGGCCGCTGGCTGACATAATCCTGCCTGGCAGCCCGGCCCCTTGGCTGCCAAAAAAGCCGCCCTCCCTCCAGCCCTCTCTTCCGCCCTCGCACGGCCTCTGCTGCCACCCAGGGCGACTCCACACGGGGAGGTGCCCACTGTTAATCATGCCGGACAGTGTGCGATCTGACATGCAAATGTAGGTCATTGCATATGTAAATGTGTGATTACGGGGCTGGCATGCCAGGACACATTAGTAAGACTGTGCTCTCAGCAGGCGGTTGTCACAGCGCTTTAGAGGCTCATGCTAACATTTGTCAAGCTACCACGCAGCGAATGAAAGCAATGCCCTCTTGTCCTCTCTGCGCTCTCTCTCTCTCTCTCCCATGCTGAATGTATACACCTCAGACTGCCCGTCCTCCGTCGGCGCACAAATGCTCCCGTCACCATTACCATACGTCATTGCACACGACACACTTTGTGGCTTTGTGTATTTTACCCCCCACCCCACACACACACACACACACACACACACACACACACACACACACACACACACACACACACACACACACACAC
>JAQQZY010000020.1:8410866-8421232 GCA_030068375.1 Ostorhinchus rueppellii | reverse complement strand
CACACACACACACACA
This sequence comes from Ostorhinchus rueppellii, assembly GCA_030068375.1. Lineage (NCBI taxonomy): Eukaryota > Metazoa > Chordata > Actinopteri > Kurtiformes > Apogonidae > Ostorhinchus > Ostorhinchus rueppellii. Next base: position 8,421,216 of record JAQQZY010000020.1, on the reverse strand, counting down.
CACACACACACACACACACACACACACACACACACACACACACACACACACACACAAAAGTTTATTTCACATGCTAAGTACGTCACAGATCAGCTGTTTATTACCACTACAGCGTCTAGTAGTAGCTGTTGCAACTTTAAAGAAGGCTCTGTAATGTAGAACAATTCATTTTAACACTGGGTGTCATGCTTCCTGTCAGAGTGACTCTCAGACAGCTCCGGATTATGGTAGTGTCATGTGAAAATCGCACGCACACCTCAGTGGTGTTAATTGGACAGGGCATCTCATTAGCTCGTGCCTCTTACTTTGGTTGTCAACTTACAAAAAAATACAATGAAGTGCTTAAATTGCTGCTCCCATCACCCCCCACCTTCTGACCTTATATGAATAATCATTTTTGGAACGTGTCACTTCACTCTTTACATGTTTACATATATATTTTATTATATTTATTTCTATAGCAACGACAATTCATTATCCTGTCACTAACAGAATAATGACTTTGACGTTATTCGTTGTTTTGTTTTACTGTCAGTGCACAGCCAATTAACTGAGCCGAGGCTTCCCTTGTCTTAGTTATGATATGAGGCATGATTTTATCATCAACTTGTAGTGGTGAAATGATTAGTTCATTTTGTCAGCTGTGCCAGAAAATTAATAAACAACAACATACCAATAAATCAGTTAAAATGTTTATCACCAGTTTTTAAGGGGGTAAAAATAATTTCCATCTTGTCAAATGTGGGGTTTTGCTGCTTTTATCTGTTTTTCATACTTGTAAGTGAAATATTTTTGGGACCTCATTGCCCTGACAAAACATGCCGTGTTACTTTAGGTTTTCACCTCAGGCTATTCCAAATTTTGATTGTCATTTTCCTATTTTGTGACACGTAAAAATGATTGAATTTTTTAATTAAGGAAAGATATTGTCAAATTGTCCCACATTGAAAACGCACCAATTGTCAGCTCTTTCCTGGGGCTAATTATTATTTTGTTCAGTGAATAAAAAGTCGTCGTCTTCTTCCGTAGTAGTGACTAGGCAACACAGGGGATCCTTTTTATCCTGCAGTCTGTGTTCACGGTAACGGCATCAAACTGTGAAACACAAGTGAAGCGAACAAGTGTGATGACACTCCTTTTTTTGTACGTTTTAGTGCTAAGGGGATTAATTTTTGACCTTCTCTGCCTCTTCATCTTTTTTCCCCGTGTCCTGAGTCGCCTACCCCTGAGCTGCTTCCATGGCCATATTGGCAGAAGCGCTGGTGACATGTGGCATTCTGATATCTGTCACCTTCTGTTTGCTCCTGCCGACGCCTTGTACAAGTTTACCAAAAGGCTGGAAAGGTCACACAGCCTGCTCTGTGTTTCTCTTCCTCACATCATATCCAAGGGGCTCATTCTAGTTTATTTTCGGGTGTTTTTTTTCTTTATTCAGAGGTGATTGTCTCAGCCTGTGCAGCCAATCCTGTGGCGAACAGAAGTGAGGAGTCTTGGAGTCTGTGGCCTAGTGCCAGGCTGCCAGTGATGTGACTTGGCAGACAAAGGAAAGGAGTCTGGATTCCAGTGAACATATACACCCAGTTAGATGTAATGTAGAAAATCTGATTTGTTCTTGTCAGAAAACAGCATTTTCCTTTTGGCCCACTGGGAGCTCAGAGTAGCTCATGAAGCAAACTGTGAATCATGCACAGCAGGTGTAAAATATGATTAGAGCGTTCAGTATATAAACATTTTACGTAGGATATCATTAACCTATAAAGACCCAATCATCCACAATCTACCAGAATCACCTACTAATATAAACAGTTTAATGCCTGTTGATCCACTAATATATCTAAATAATTGGTGTAAAATACAGTTATTCATCTTTTCATGGTCATCAGATATGACCCATTTGGACGTTCAGAGGCTTCGCAGTTAACATGGAAACACTGTCATTTTCTACCACGTTGATTCACCAGTAAAACCCATGGAGTTGATTCAATAGCAGTGCATTGACACACTGGGTTTATGTTCAGTTAATAATAGATTTTTCTGAAAAATTCACTTTGCTCTTCAATTTTCTTTATTGTTCATATGATAATCCTCAGCTTTACTCTGACCTTTTATGAACTTCTTCATCATTCGTAAATTAAATGTTGGAAAATACCAGATTTTCATTGAAAAAAACACAAAATACAGAAGACGATATTACAATGAATGGTGATAAATCACTTAAATACTGTTACATATAGAGAAAAATTCATTTTGGAATTGCCACAAATGTTACACTGGTTCCTTATGGGTTGAAATGGAACGGCTAAATGTGGTTGCCAAAACTTCATATTCAGCATAGACATCAGTAGGACTCAGATGGTATTTAACTGCTTTTGAATTGACAAAGACATTTGCAGCCGCATACTGTGTAAATAACACAAAATAAGCAGCTATAGTTAGAAACTAAGGGCTATAGGATTTCGTGAGGTGATGCCTTGCTGCAGTTTACTGTGTGCTGTGCACAAGATGTTTGCATGACACATCAGCTGAATGCCAGTCAAATCAGCAGCAGCCTAGAGCATCCTCTCAGCAAAACAAACTACAGAAGCCTGGCCTCAACACAGAGTGCTCCCTCTTCCTTCAGCACTCATCCCTTCCCTCTTGTTTTCTGTAATGTGGAGATACTTGCTCTTCAATGGCAAATAAATGGTTACCACAAAACACAAAACATCTGCTATTCATTTGTGCTTTTGTTGTTACTGTTTCTCAGCTTCTAATATTTCTGAATATGCACAAACTGTGTGAAAATGCACATGAATATATCCTCCTTTTTTTCCCCCTTCTTCTTCTTCCAGAAACCTTTACAGCCAGATATGGGCCACAATTCACTGGCTAACTTCCAGATTGAGAAGAAGATTGGCCGTGGTCAGTTCAGTGAGGTGTACAGGGCGCGGTACCTGCTAGACAACACATCAGTGGCCCTGAAGAAAGTCCAGGTATGGCACAGCTGAGATGAATGACTTTAGATACATTTTATGCTACTGTATTTTTGTATCCTGATCAAGTCCAAAGTGACTGTATAATCTGATGAAATAACTGTGGCTTTCTCTGAATATGTCAACACATGTACATGTACACTACTGTCATTTACACTCACATACTCTACAGATCTACAGTAGAAAAACCCTGCTCTACTCTGGCCTATATACACATCGACACATCTCACACACACTTTACACAGGGATGTGTGTGTCTTACTCGGATATAAAACACCTGTAGTCACTCCAACGCCACCCTCTAGATAACAGAAACCGTGTTTTCTGTTTAGGCTTTTTTCCCCCATTTTCTACATCTCTCAATCTTACCATTTCTTGAAGATGTCATAACACCCCTCTCTGTCCTCTCTCTCTCCCCTTTTGATCTCTTGATAGATATTCGACTTGATGGATGCCAAAGCTCGGCAAGATTGCATCAAAGAGATAGATCTCCTAAAGGTAAAGAGCCAGAAAAGAGGGAGACGGCGTCATGCGCTGCGCTCTGTTCTCTTAAGGTGCCTCAGCTGAGACCTTCCACCACAGGAAAACAATTGATCTGCACCAGACAACTTGGATTTGTGTGTTGTGTGTGTGGGCATGTGCGAGTGTGTTGTGCATCCTGAATGGTTATGAATGCAGAAGAGTGTTTGAGTGTTTGTGCACACAAGTGAGAATGTGAATAAGTGTGTGTGTGTGTGTGTGTGTGTGTGTGTGTGTGTGTGTGAGAGAGAGAGAGAGAGACTGTACAGTACATGTTTATTGCTGCCATCTCAGAGTGTGTGTGTGTGTGTGTACTTACTCGTGCAGCAGCGTTATATCCCTCCAGGCTCACATTGACTTTTTTTTAATGCCAAACTATTGTTTTTTTTTTTGTTTTTTTTTTAATCTTTTTGTAATGTTTAGAACTGGGCAACAGTGCATCAGCATGGAAATTTAGCAGCCTCCCTCAAGTGTCTCTTGATGTTTTACCCCTCCCTCTCCTTATTCTTGCTTTACTGGGTTTTTTTCTCCCCAATGAAGTGGTTTCATTTATCAAACTACCTTTAACATGTGTCAGCTGCATGCTCTCAAATACTAATGAACAAAGTAATGACAGCTTCGATATCTCCCACTGTCTGCAAGATCCGAGTTGTGTGTAAAAACCAGGCATGTGCGTTTGTGGTTTTTGTCGGTTTGCGTGTACATCCGCGCATTCCTGGAAATGTTTTCCTCCATATACTGTATGCAGCCTTCCTGTTTGTGTGTGTTTGTATGTGCACTGTTGGATGTTTGTGCACACTCGCACATACACGACACATAACAAGGAAACAAAACCAATTAGTTTGTGCCACTCAAACACTTCAGTGAAGCTCCTGGGGCTCTTTGGGCCAATCAAAGATAACGATACTCAGATGTAGGCAAGACACTGAAGGGAGCTGTAATCTGAGTAGCAGATTGACTTGACGGCACAAGACAGCGGCGTTTGTCTGGTTCTGTATCTCTGACCTCCTAAGAGGGTTCAGTCAAGGGTTAAATGTCATGCTCTGCCAGGTGACTATTTTCCATCCTCCGTCCAAAATGTCCAATTTGGTTTTATGCGGCTTTCACCCTCATTATCTGGATCCCCATCCTTTTTATGTGTCCTTTTCCTTCCGCTGCCTCTTCTTTCTGTGGCTCTTTTTGCCCAGTTGTGATTTCATTCCCTGCATCCCTCCTCCACTCCTCCTTCTCTCTTCCCCTTTAGAGCTTTTTGTTCGTTTCTTTTCATCCTATAAGCTGATTGCTAGTGAACATACAAGTTATGCCTGGCCCTACACTGCCCAGCCAGCCTGATAATAAAGGGCTGAGTTTGTGTGTGTGTGTGTGTGTGTGTGTGTGTGTGTGTGTGTGTGTGTGTGTGTGAGAGAGAGAGAGTCCTTCTGCCTTATCCCCCACTAGACAGGCCAACAGGAGACATAGCCAAATCAGAATAATGAGAGGCACACTGGCATGGACCGACTGGAGTGACACACATACTTGAGCGTGATCTCACACACATACACAGTCATCGAGTAAGGCCCTTCAACAGTCTGCCTATTTGTTTGTTTGTCTGTCTGTGTTTGTGTGTGCTCATTCATCTGTATTTTCCTGTTCTGGCATGATGACTTCAACTTGAGAATCTCACTTCTCAGTCCATCCTTTTGTCTAAATCCTCCCCGATAGGAATATTAGCTGCAGAAATAGCCCGTTCCCTGCCAATCTGCTCCTTTCACCGTTCTTAAAACCCCGCAGCTGAGGATTTCTTCTCGCTTGTGGTTGCCATTAAGCCTGAATTCTATTCTGAGGACTAATGATCTGCCCTCATCAGCAAGGAATCATTTTGTGTTGTGTGTTTGCTTCTCCCTGTTTTGTGTACCATGTGTTTCTGTGCATATATGTGTGCGTGTCTTAGGGTCTACATTTGATTAGACAATACCAGCGGTTTACTGACTAGACAAAGAACTGGCAGAAAGCAGCTTCATTTAACCTGATATTCACACGATAAGTTCACATTAATCTTTATGGACGTTCGTTTTTTTCTTTACAAATGTAATGCACATTTAGTTTCTCCTCTAATTGAAACCATCCTTAAATTTTTGTACAGTGTAAGTCTAAAAAATAGCATGTTGCGTTTAGTCCTGTCATAGTTTTTACATAATTATCACAGCTGTTTAAGATAACCACAATTATTGTGCATAATTGACATAATTGTCTCCATTCACCTGTTAAACAGCTGGATGAAACTAACAGAAACGTCATATTTTATCACAATTTCCACATCTTTTTGCACTTTTTGTTTGGCTGGTCCTCCTCTAATGTCTTTGTATACCCTTATTTTTCATTTGGTGCCTGTCTCTAGTCTCTTTTCCATTGGACATCGGCGCAAAACTTTTCCGATATTTACAAAATGTCGAAAAAACAGAAGTGTGTAATGTCTGACTTTCCATTAAATCACAAATGCAATGATTTGTTTATTTATTATCACAAGATGACATTAGAAGACATCCCATAAACATGGTGATGAATGTAAATATTGTGTTGATTTACAGATATATTTATTATTATCATTATATGGTACCCCTTTATTCTGTACTAAATTTAAAAAAAAAAGAAAGAAGATTGGGTTTGTTGATGTATTGACACATATAGTGCCATGTTTGTTTTAAAACTCGACTTTTGTTATAACATCCATCAGCATTAGTTTTTTTTTTGTGTTTTGTTTTTATTCACATGACTCTAGTTGCAGAAAACAGTCTTTCCATTGCATTTTTGTGAGATATACCAATTTTGCTACGCCCAAAAACCACCTCCTGCCAGTGTAAAAACTTTTAATCGAAAAACGAAAGTTTTGGCGAAATTGTCCATTAGGTAAATTTTTATGCAGAAGTTATAATCACGCAATTTGAGGATCAATGGAAAAACAACTCTTATCAGTAATTTATTTGTTTTATTTTGTTTTTGGCCACAAAGCACTAAAAGTCACACAAAAAGGTCATTTTTATTTCCGTCTGCATTTGAATAAAGCTGTTGTTGGGCATAAAATGAACACATGACAGTTAAATCACTATTTCTCAGCTAAGATTTCATCATCATTTCAGCCCCGGTCATGTTGAAGTCTATGAGTGATTGACTCTTTAGTACGTTCTATAGGTGGATTTTTCCCTGTCACACATTGCTAGTGCTATATGCAACTGGTTGCATTCTTACATGCATGTAGTTGGATTTATAAGTGTACTATTACCTCATTTATGATTGTGGCTAATTCTGTGCCATCACATTGCATCAGCCAGTATTATGTTTTTATTAGAAACACATCACCAGCTCACCAAATATATCACATAGAGTCTTGCATGATTAAGTAATTACACACACTGGTGGGTCTCAGCCAGCGTGTGTAATTACATAATCATGCAAGACTATTTGATATTTCCCTGTGAATGACTGTTGTATTGTGGTAGACTTCCATCCATCGTTTACATAAACATCTGCACGTTAACATCTCCTCATTCCTCTGTATCTTTTGCCTGAGGTTCGAGTTGTGGAAGAGCAGTGGTGGGTTAGAATGGGGGGGAGGGGGGGACTTGTCATCACTCCCTGGCTGTGCTACAGTGTGGAGCCGTGCAGAACTGCCACTCTGAGCCAAAAATACATCTGGCAAGAGAGGACAAGGGAGGGAAAGGGAAAGATGGAGACATGAGGGAGGGAAAGAGAGGACGAATGAGGAAGAGGACTGTGGAGGGATGCAGCGATGGAGTGGAGAGTGTAGTGTAGCGTAGTGTACTGTAGTGTGCTCTCCTTTCCCCTCTTCTCGGCATCATCCAGAGCATGAACATTTCTTTAATCACAGCAGAGAAAGCAGAGCCGAGCCGAGTGGAGGACGCGTGTCACACCGCTCCGTCTGCTCGCATCACGGCCAACCCCCCCCCCTCCCCAACACACATACACACGCACACGCACACAACTTCAACATCACCACGTCACAAAGCTCCACGTCTCCAGCTCTCCACATATCAACTCCCGTTCCTTCCCCTGCTCCCACCCCCTTTCTCAAACTCTGCTCACCTTATCCCTCACCTGCTCTTATTTTTTTTCCTCCCACACCTTTGTTCTCTTCTTCTGCCTCTTCAACCTGCCCCGGCTCCATCATTCCTTTGGCTTGTCTGTGTCACTGTGTCATTTGTTTCTTCCCCTTCATCTCGCCGCTCTCCCCCCTCCTCCATTTCTGCTCTGGATGGATAGAGACTTTTGTTTACTACGGGGAATGCTGTTCCCTCCTTATTGACCAACCAACAGGAAGGAATCTGAGCCAGAGATGAGCCAAGCTGAGGATGCTTGTTTTTCTGACTGCCAACCGTGTCAGCCTGTCAGCCGTGTGTGTGTGTGTGTGTGTGTGTGTGTGCATGGGCGTGTCGCACATGGGCTGTTGTCATCACAGACAGTGGAGTTGTTGTGACATGTCACCAAGCTTTGTCACATGTGAGGACAAAACCATCTTATTAAGCCCACACTTATCAAATAACCATTTCACATATGGATTCAACATTTTTACTTTGATTTGGTGTATGTTTGTGAAAGCACAGTGTTGCACAACTCATGACATGAACCTTTGCCATTTTACCAGTGGCACAGACATTATATAAGGTATATAAGATGTTTTATACAGTTGTTTTTGAAGTAAATATTAATGTGTGCAGTAAGACGGTATATCTGTTTCTTATTCAAGGAATCGTTTTATCTTTTGGATTAACAGTGCAGGAAATCACAGGGAAAAAAATACAAGAATTTGCAGATATACAGCTCTGGAAAAAAAATTAGACCACTGCAGTTTCTTCTGAAATCAGCATGTAAACATGTGTGACATCCATTCCATTCCTGTGTCTGTTGAGTTTCAGCACAAGCACACCTTATTCTATTGAATAAACACCATGCCTTATTTAAGAAGCCTATATAAAGTATAAACACCACTACTGAGGTCATTGCTGTCTTCTTACAACAGGCAGAAACAGTGCTTTTAGTGCTGCAAAAGTGACTGGAATAAAAAAATAAGTAAAAAACTACTGAACTTCTGCTCTAACAATGTTCCCAAACTGAGGACTGTTTCTTCTATCAGGACAATGCTCCTGGCCTCAGCTCGGTCAATAAAGAGGAAGACCCTGTCATGGCCAGCCCAATCTTTGGACCTGAGCTAGGGCTGCACAATTAATTATTACAAAGATCATGATCTTGAGTCACACGTGTATGCAATCTCATTTATAAACCCAGATGATTCTTAAGCGTTTTGTTTCAGGGCTATTACAAACAAATGCAGAACCTCCACCATCTCCTTCAACCATTGGTAAAGCATCTTTACAACACATGACCTTGCTGCTGTAGATGCAGTTGAGTGAGGAAAGTGTGAATGACAGTGGAGGAACATCTGTAGTAAAGACAGTGAAATGGATGAAAACCCCAGTGAGAGTGTCCACAGTTTCACCTGAACTCTGACCAATAAATGCTCACATTCGGTGGTGATGCCATGTCTTTCTTCTTTTCTGTCATCTAGATCCAAGTGTCTTTTCACGTTCACTTTTCTGACTTCTTCTTCTCTTTTCTTTATTGGTGAGGATAACTCAGCCTTTAACCATGAATCAAAAGTCTCACTCTCCAAAAATTTTATATATATATATATATATATATATATATAAAATTCCATTTTGCCGGCTGGGAAGTTTCTTTGCACTGCAAACTTTCACGATCAGCTGATGTCGCTTAGCAACCGGGAGCATTAGTGACCGGACTACATGCGGAGTGATATGAAAGACACGAATCAGAGGTGAAAGAACCCATTTTCCTTGACAGTGCTGAAAAAAAAAAATCGTGCCAGAGAATCATGATCTCAAGTCTAAGCAAAAAAAAAAGAAAATCATGATTCACATTTTTGTCAGAATTGTGCAGCCCTAACCTGAACCCACTTTGAAAACATATTTTATCCAGAGCTGAACACACCTTCTCTGTAGTTCTCTTATCTCAGTTCAAAACAAAAGGCTAAATGTTAAGTGTCTGACCTGACATTGTTTTGTGCTGCTGTGGAAACTTGAAGCCACTTAAGACCAGAAACCCCCACCCATACCTGTCTGAAAACACCTAAGTCTGGGTCATGGATGGGGTCTTCTTCAACTTCCAAAAAATCCTCAGAATGTATAATTCACTCAAGTGTTATTAAGGACACAAAAACTAGGTCCATAGAGTAAGATAAACACATACACAATATAAAAAAGAAATGGCATCAATCAGCTCAATCACCAGTGGGACCAGGTTTTAGATGTAAACCTTACTGAACTAATCTCGGGACAGACTGGGGCTTGTACAACTGACTTAGATAATTTTGTAACTCTGCACATGAATGAATAAATGAAATGCCGTATAGCAGCCGCACAGCATCGAACACCACAATCCACAAACATCTGACTGGCACTAGAATGTCTTGGAACTCTCAGCAGTATCCTCATGGAGTCATTATAAGCGACCATGTGTAATGTTCTTGTTTCCTCTCATACCATTTGTATTAAAATATGCTGAAGGATGATGTAGACGTCAGACTGTATAACAGCAGCTTGGCTTGAGTCACATCCTGTTCTAAACAGACTTTTTGCACCTGTCTGTGTCACCAACTGCACAGTGTTATTTTAATTATTATTATTATTATTATTTATGTCATTGTTTGTCACTTTAACACAGTTTTATACTTTTAATTTTTCCATTTTATTTGCTGCCTGTTGTACATTTGAATCTTATCTTATCTTATCTTATCTTATCTTATCTTATCTTATCTTATCTTATCTTATCTTATCTTATCTTATCT
>JAQQZY010000020.1:8338405-8362975 GCA_030068375.1 Ostorhinchus rueppellii | reverse complement strand
TCCGGAGGGTGGGCCCACGTGGCTCTTTCGGGCTGAGCCCGGCCGGGCCCCGTGGGCTGAGACCCGGCCACCAGGCGTTCGCATTCGAGCCCCAACCCCGGGATCTTGCATCATATTAATGTAATTTTGACAATTGTGCACCTTTTCTGTGTGTTGTTATTCTGTCCATTCAAGTCGATACCAGGGCGATGCACATTAACGCAAAATAAAATGAATGATTCCATCAAAAGCATTAAAGAAAGTGTGTTGAAAATGTTAAGGAATAGAAGGTACGAAAGTAAAAAAGAAAAAAAAAAAGAGTAAATAGTAGATACCTGCAAATGCTGGCTGGTTTATTTGCTTTTGTAATCTGACGATGTTTGTGCAATAGTGCCTCTAGAGGCAGTAGAAGAAACTACACAAAGTCCCAGATTTAATATAGAAATGTGCAGAATCTGTCTTTTGTGCTGTTTATGCAGTGACAGTGTCATGGTTTAGTTCAGGTCAGGATAAGTGTGTGTACTCTGGCTCCTAAACAGGTTTGTATGGGTGTGGATAGTTTTCCATGTGTGTGATTGGCCGGAGAACGTGTGTTTTATCGGATGTTTTCCTCTGAATTTTGAGTCTTTCTCCGATTTCCACCTCATTTTTAAGTTATGATGTCACACACACACACACACACACACACACACACACTCTCAGTCCGGCTGCAGCATTGGGTCACACGGATGATTTTTCGATCGAGAGACAAATATGCTGATCGTCATGACAACGCTGCCAAAATACAGCTGAGGAAGTAACCCGAGTTCACTGTGGGGGAGTGTGTGAGTGTGTACATGTATGTGTGTGCGACCTTATTCTTACATGACGACCTATAAGATGTTTGTGCAGTGTGTGTGTGGTTGAGAGAAAAAAAAAACACTTTCTCTCTCAGGCGGTATGAAATAATTATGGGATGTTCTGTTCGTCTGTTTGCTCCAGGAACTCAGCATTTGTTTTTTTTTTTTTTTTTTTTTTTTTTTTTTTTAATACACATCTCTCCAAAACATTTGCACAAACGCACACAAACACACACACACACACGTCTCACCTCCAGCTACCAGGAAACAAACAGGAAGAATCTACAACACTTTCATGTTAAAACATCTCACTTCTACTACGAACACCCTGTTTTTTTTTCTGGGTTTTTTTCTGTTTTTTTTCTGTTTCTCAACATCTCAGAGCTCTTTACTGTGCAACATGAAAGTTTATAAATCGGAAAAACCCTGTGGTGAAGCAGAAAGATCGGCCTTTCACATGGAACAAAGACTGATTTGTGACGCTAATTGTTTTATGTCAGATTTTAAAGGACCAGTCTGGTGATTTTTCTGTGCTTTAAATGTTAGTTTGTGTGTGTGTGTGTGTGTGTGTGTGTGTGTGTGTTTTTGTTTTTTTGTTTTTTAAGTGGAGTTACATGAGGTTTTTCCTAATCAGAGGGCTTTTGCTTGTGATGGACTATTGTTATTTTTTGCATAATTTTACACTTCATCACAATCATCAGCAAATAACTCAATCTTTTAAACATACAGTTTTAATTCAGCAAACAATAGAAGACCCCCTGTTTTGCAAAAGTTATTTCAGTGTAAAATCGGATTGATTCCCTACAAAGAGGTAGAGAAATCTTAGCAGAGGCCTTAAGAGTTTTTCAGTTTCTTATGTTGCCGGTCATTTGTCTTAAAATAAGAAGGAAACCCCCAGTCGGTGAATCCTCCACAGCTGATGCAGATGCAGACAGGAGCTCTGACACTCGAGATAACTGATGCACTGCTGTAGACAGCAGGAGAAAAACAGAGAAAAATCACCTTCCCTTCAGACAGCACTTTATTATATGATGGGGAGTTGCATTTTCCTCAATCCACCACATGACTGACAAAAACAGCACTTTTACCTCACAGAGGTACTACCACTCAGGGTTAATTTTCAATGTTATTGTGACTCTGGTATTTTGACAGAACCTTTACATCAGCAAAAACATTATCTGTGTATACATAAGCGAAATAATCTTATTTGCTGACGCTGTAGAGAAAAAAAAAGTGAAAATGATTAAAAAAAAACATGACTGAGCCTTGTTAAACCAGGTGACTAACACGTTCAAGTGTTTGTTTCACTCACAGTTTTTACTCTTAACAAATATCAACTCAGTGAGGGTTGTGAGCTCTTGTTATGACACTCAGCAAGATTTTAGAACCTAAACATGCCTTTGTAAAATTATGTAAATTTCAGCTTTGGTCTTAAACTTGTGGCAAATAGATGAACTTAACTCCCCATTTGAAGCGTTTGGGCAAAATTAAAACAGTAGCTTATGTTTCAGTTCATGAGTGTTGTTGCAAATTGCAGTTTTCTTGTAAAAAAAAAAAAAAGTGAAATTTTTTTATAGCATTTATTTAAGCACAGCAAATGTAATCTAAAGTCCTGTGTAAAGGGAGAATTAACATAGAATATATAGAAAAAAACAATTGGGAGGAATAAACTCAACAATTTTATTTATTTTTATGTGATTGTGAGAGTCTTTTTTGTGTTGCAAACAAAAGAGCTGAATGAATTCAGTGTTCAAGGACATCATATTCATCTTGAATTTCCCATGCATTATTTCTATTTTACTCCTAATGCTATCATAGCAGCAATAAACCAAATTAGACCTTAAATGGACAATTATGGGGAAAGTCCCGCCCACATTGTGTGATTGACAGGTCTCATCCCATCGCAGAGAAGGTGGAGAGTGAAATATTCCTCCATTCCAACTCTTTCCATCCAACGTGTTGATCCAATGATGGAGTTGTTATGTCCACTTTAATTTTTTTTTAAATTCTCATAGATTTTATGTCACATTGTTTTAATTCTGAAAATTTTCCCTCTGGTTACAGAAGATGAGGAGGAAGAGAAGCCTCTCGCTTTTATTGCGATCGATTCAGATTGATTAGTTTCAGATATTTAATGCAACATACACCCTCCTCCTCCTCCTCCTCCTCTTTGCCTCTTTGCTCGTTTGCTCTCGTCACTGTCTGTTTATTTATAAAGACAAAATCGGTCGGCGATCAGGAGGCGGCGGTGGGCGCAGACTCCCAGAATGCATAATGGTGGCACTCAATATTTCAGACGGAACAAATGAATTGCGCTAGGCTCTTTTAGCAGAATAAACTGCTTTTGCGTGTCAAGACAAAGTCTTGGGAATAAGGGACGAGGACCGAGTGTGTTGTGACAATAGACAGTAGGAACGGCTGTGTGTGTGTGTGTGAGTGTGTGTGTGTGCGTGTGAGTGTGTCGGAGACAGAGGCAGATCTGTTCCAGGGACTGTTTTAGTGCCTCATCAAATATTTAGTTTGATTGTACATGGTCCTGTAATTGCCATCTTGGCTTGTGAATTATTGATGGCGTGTAGCAGAGCCAAGGAGGGCCCTCACACACACACACACACACACACACACACACACACACACACACTTGTGCTGTAATAAGGCCAGACAAAGCAAACACACACTCAGCGAGGCCAGTGAATCATCATGTAATGTAATGGGCATGGAGCTGCTCTTGTTTCATATCCTAATTAGCTGCAGAGGAGCATCATCTGAATTCCTCAGTAATTATTTGAAGAGGGCGTTTCAACAACACGGCAGAGTCAATATTAGACTTTACTCGACCTTCTAATGAGGCCAGGCTGCCTTCTCCTTCTTCTCCTCCTCCTCCTTCTCCTTCTTCTTCTTCTGAGGTTTTCTGCCTCTCAGCTCCTTTTTTCTCCACGGTTTGTTCGTTAGCTCCAAACAAATGAGATCTGACTGCGAGGCGGTTAGCAGCATAACCAGGACAGATTGTTGTTAGCGGCGGCGGTGGCCTCGGCTCGCCACGCTTGCTTTGTGCTTTATTTCAGTTTTGTCACCCGTAAAGCAAGCCAGCAGCGCAGACAGGCGGCGCACCGGCCCGGGCTCGCCAGGCGGTCAGGTGGTAAGCTTACAGCAGCGGGCGGCGAGGTGGCTTCTCACAGAGAGCATCAAACTGTGAGGCCGAGCGGCAGCGGCGGCAGCATCAGCAACACGGCAGCTTTTAAAAATACCCCTGCTGAAATATTGATTTCTTTCTGCTTCTTTTTCTTTCTTGCCTAACGTAATAAGTGAGAGACTCCAGGGAGTGAGAGTGTGTGAGCATCCTTGCCTCTGTGTGTGTGTGTGTGTTCAGCTAAACTCTGTGTGTGTGTGTTCATCACCGTCTGCTGGGCCTTGTAATCTGAGCCTGACTTAATTGCTTCCCATAATGCTCTGGGTGTGGTCGGGGATGACATCATCCAGAGTGGCCAGTGAAAATGCTGAAATCAGACCCCCCACCATCACCACCACCGTCGGGCGCTACAGCTGCCCCAGCCGCCGCCACCGCCACCGCCACGTCCCTCTATCCATTCAGAGGTTAACAGCACATATCAGAGGCGTCAGAGAAAGGGAGTGCTACAGCATCTGTAGAATCTGTCTGTTTTTCAATTTTACTGCAGTTTTTACTCAGTTTTCCATTCACAGATTTGGAGCAAACAGGAGCTGGTACTAGTGAATTTGGCTCGGTTTAATGATATAAATCAATCACAGTTCAGACAGGAGCTTCCCCTGGATAACTTTAAAGCTGTAAAATTTCAGCTCTAATTCAGTTCAACATAAACACACAAACACTATTCACATATTCATGGATTCAGTGTGACTTTAATCTTCTGAATATCTCAATGTTCGATGTTAGTTTGAGCAAATATCCACAAACACGACTGAGATCCTGAAAATCTGTCACATTACTTTGGTGTCACTAGTCACTTTTCCATCAGACATCTGCACAAAACTTTACTGGTATAAATGTCATAAAAACAGAAGTGCGTAATGTTGGTTTTTCCATTAAATCACAAATGCAATGATTTTTTTATTTGTGATCATTAGAAGTCTTTCTATAAACATGGTGAGAAACGTAAATATGGCGGTGATTTACAGATTTATTCATTATTATTATAAATTACAGCTCTTTCCTGTACTAAATTAAAAATTGATTCCATTTCCTGGTATGTCCACACATGCCGCACAATGTTTGTTTTAAAACTCTTCTTCTCTTGTTTTGATGTCCATCAACATCCTTTTTTTCGGGACCGAGCCCACAGGGAAGGTCCCTATTGTTTATTTTTATTATTTTATTCACATGACTAATTATGGAAAAAGGTCTTTCCATTGCAGATTTGTGCAAAGTACCACTTGTGCTACACCTAAAAAAAAACCAAAAAACTTCTTGCCAGTGCAAAAACTTTTAATCAAAAAACGAGTTTGGTGAAATTGTTGTTTTTCTACTCCGTAAATTTAACACACAAGTTATTTTCGTGAGTCCAGTTTTTGTTTTCAGTGTGTTCACAAGAGCAGAGAAATGATGCAAAAAACCCCAAAAAACTTATCACAAGTGAAAACGTTTCCGATTAGGATGAAGTACGTCAAACAATCCCATCTCATATCGTACAAACCGGATTTGATCAAACTGAATCTAGCTCACTATTCTCAGCTGATCCCAGCTTCCTGTAGTTTATATTTTTACCTGTTTGCTTAAAATTTTTGTTGTAATTGAGTTAAATTTGAGCATATCTGACTTATTTTCAGAAAGTGATAAGTTAATTTTGTATGTACATATGATGGTTTAAGGGCAGCACGGTGGTCCAGATAGTACTTGTGCCTCACAGCAAGAAGGTCCTTGGTTTCATTCCAGCACCAGTCGATGGGGGTGGGACCTTACTCTGTGGAGTTTGCATGTTCTCCCTGTGTCTGTGGGTACTCTGGCTCCTCCCACCATCCAAACAGATGCACTGATAGGTTCATGGGTTCATCTAAATCACCCATAGGTGTGACTGTGACAGTGATTGTTTGTCGCTATATGTTCAGCCTGCGATGAACTGATCACATGTCCAGGGTGTACCCCGCCTTCACCCATAAGTAGCTGGAATAAGCTCCACCCCTGTGACCCGAGTGAGGATAAAGCAGGTTCAGAAGATGAATGAATTTATGATCGTTTACTTGCAGTTGCACTCTCTTTTTTTATTATTGTTGTTTATGTTATACACCTGTTGTGAGACACACTGAGTCTGCCTTGTGCATGAAATGTGCTCTATAACTAAAGTTGAATCGAATTAATTTTGGGTGAAAGTCCATCAGTACGTATTAAAAAAACAAGAGGCTCCATATATTTTTAGAATCTGCCTGCACCTGTATTACCTTAAGTCGGTTTTATTCGTCTGTACATTCATGACAGGATTCAAGTCACTTTTACGGGAGAAAAATGTGTAAAATATACAAAGAAAAGCTCCCATGAATAACAGAATAGAACCAAACCATGTCTGTGTGTTTGCTTTGACTCATTTGTACATGTAGCTGAACACCCAACTATGAAATCACCGTCTCTGCTACAAGATCATTGTCAGGTTAAATCATGGCTCGACTGCTGCTATTCCAGATGTTGCTGCTGCGTTTAAAGCCTCCTTCACTCTCCTGATGTGGAGTTCAGCGCTGCCTCCGTCCGGCTGTAATTGATTGTCGGCGGGTGTAATGAGGTGACAGACTCCGGCTCTCTCATTATCTTTAGCTCCTTTTGAAGAGCCATAGAAGAAGAGGAGGGAGCTGTCGGAGCTAATGACGGAGAGCTCCATTATTTATGATGTTTTAATAAGTTTTCAATCGGGAGGTGGGAGCTCTGCCCCCCTCCTTCGCTCCCTCCTCCTCTCTTATGGTGGGTGATTATTTGTGGACTCAGACTTCAGAATCAGTGAAAGCCACCTGGGGTTGAAAGCATTCATGGACCTTTTTAGTATTTGTTAACATGACAGTTCTGCGTTACTGACACATTTGAGAAATTTGCTGAAAAACAGTGTTTCCTTCGGTTTCCTGAAAGTGCAACTATGACCCTCAGTGGTGTGTTTTTTCCTAATCATATACCACTATAGAAAACTATTTTTTTTAAAAAGTACAGAAAATCACCAAACTTATCCTTTAATACTTTCTCTTCATGAAATAGCACATTTTGAGCAACACATTTCCCAATTATGTCACAAAATAACATTACAAACATATAAAATAAGTAATTTGTTTTTGTTTTTTTTTATCCTAGGTGCACATTCTGGCATTTTTAAAAAAAACATGTTTGGTCGATTAAATGTTTAAATTAAAGATGTTCTATGTTGTATTAATACTGTAAACTCTCACCAGCAAGGGTCAGTCGGGTGCCGGAGCACACCAAGTTCTACCAAAACCACGAACGAATCAGCACTGAATATCCACAGACACTAATTAAAATATAATCTCACACTTTCTTATAATCGTCACATGCTGCATCAGCCGATAGTTTACATTATAGCTCTGTTAGCGTAGCTTCATTAGCTTAGCTCTGATTTTTGACAGGGAAACAGCCACAGTAAAGCCATAAATCACCTTGGTTTTCTGTACGCTTTGTGTTGTCAGTAGCTGCAGTAATTTAGTCTGAACCATGGATCAATAAACGGCAACTTGGCAAAGATAACAGCATTTTCCAATCATGTACCATGGTTGTAGAATAATCTTTAAATGACTGTTAAGCTACAAACATTCATTTCCTTTTAATGATTTTAAAAGTATCATGAAGAACGCAGTGAAGGAGGAATGTCAGTGTTTTCCTTGATGCCATTATGGTTGAACAGTTATTTTATTTTGTATGGCTGCTGCCTTGGCCTGGTCTTTCTGATCTCAGTGGGACTTCCTGGTTAAATAAAGGTTAAATAACAGCATCCCATAATAACTTTATACCTTCATAAGCCTCAAAATCAAACTCACTCGTGTAGAAGAGACACTGACATTTCAGTTTAAGACTCCATTCTTTTCATTTACAGCTGTGTCCAGTGGAGAAATCCCCAGATTTTATGTTTATCTTCTTTTCTTTGACTATAAAAGTTGTTTCTTTGTGGTTCTCATCCCATCTGGTCACTTTCTGATGCTCAATAGCCTTTTGGTGTTTGTTTTCATCACCACAGGAGACCGACAGTGACTCACTACTCCCTCTAGTGGCCACATAAATCCCCCGTCCTCTTGCTGTAAATAAATGTCTGTACAGTCCAATACACTGGCATCTTCAGCAGAACTTCACAGCACTTTATTCTAAACACCAATCAGAATTTGAGGTTCTTTTTTAAATATTTGAAAGTAGAAATACAACATATTCCCCCTTCAAACAGAATACTGAGGGTAGAAATTCTCCCAAATGAACTCACTTTGATAAGAGGTTCATTTTAAATCAGAGGAATCAAACATGTGGCCCGGGGGCCAAATCCGGTCAGCAGAAGGGTCCACCCCGGCCCGTGGGATGAATTTATGAAATACAAAAATTACACCAAGATATTAATCATTTTAGTTCAGGTTCCACATACAGATCAGCTCAAGTGGGTCAGATCAGTAAAATACAATCATATGAACCTATAAATACTGACAACTCCCATTTTTTCTTTGTAAATATTTTCATGTAATTTAACTGTATTTACGCTAAATCGAACTATAATTTCACAAAAAAAATGAATAACTTGAACAAAGATGAATCCACTCTGATCTGTAAGTTGTAATGCATATCTGCAAATGATAAACTGAACCTTAATACTGTTAAAATTACGCTTATTTTCATGAATACATGTCAGATTGTTCATGTTATTCACATTGTTTTAAAGGATAGTTGGTAGATAAAAACATTTTCATCATATAATTGAACTTTTTTGCTCTAAAACATACAGAAAAGTTTGGAGTTAATATTATTTCTATATTATTATGTTATTATTTCACTGGTCCAGCCCACTGCAGATCACATTTGCTTGAATGTGGAACTGAACTAACATGAGTTTGACACCCCTGCTTTAAACGAACAGGTTTTCAAGTTTCTGTCAGGGGCCATTAAAGCTGTAGGTGGACGTTGAAGCTGAAACACTGAAGGGCTGGATGGAATAGGACCAAACTGTGCAGTCGTTGTTTACATTTCTACCAGTCAACTGTTGTTATTGATACGTGAGGGTTCCGATCATTTCCTGATGAGCTGTGATGTCACTGGGTTAATCACTCTGAATCAGGCCTATTGATTAGTGTGTCTTCACAGGGATTGATAACATATAAATACTCACAGGTGCAGGTTTACTGTACTGTATTTACAGCTGCAAAAACACACTTTTACTTGTGTGCAGTGTGTATGTGTGTGTTTATGCTTTGCTGTGGGTTTTCTCAGTAGATTTGTATTATTGTGTCCTTTGTCAATATTTGGGATCCACCGAGTTGGATAAAATTATTATTATTTTTACTTCATCACCTTCGAAATATATTAATAGCATTGTTTTTACAGATGCACAGGTTGTTAAATGGTCATAAACAAATCTGGTGACATTTGTTTGTAGAAGTTTAGGACTCGACACCATCTCTGATGCACACACACAAATACAAGTGTGTTTCAACTCACAAACACACACTTAAAGCTCTGTTTTTGGTGACGGTGTTGGGTTGTAGGTGTGTGTGTGTGTGTGTTTGTACATTCCTGTTTTGCTGCTGGTGTGTATACTTGTGCATTGACGGGATATTATAGTGTGTGTTTGTGTGTGTGTGTGTGTGTGTGTGTGTGTGTGTGTGTGTGTGTGTGTGTGACTTTATGTGTGTGCTGTTCTCAGCCTGAGTCTGTATGTTTGTGTATTAGTGTGTTTACATGAAGGACTGTGCGTCTTGTGTGTATTTTCGTGTCTAAATGTGTGCATCTCACTGTAGTTATGCATCTCTGTGTGATGGCTTAGTATATTGTTTGTGTGCATTTGTGTGAGTTTGTGTGTGTGTGTGTATCAAGTGTGTGTCTGTTTCTGTCTCCCAGTTTGTATATAATTGTGCATCAGTGATGAAAAATGTATATGTTGTGTGTATGTGCATGCCTGTATCTTTGAATTCTCTACTATTGTGTGTGTGTGTAGATGTGTATTGTTGTGAGTGTATACATCTGTGTATTTTGCAGTATTTTTTCTACTTTTCTTTTTGTGTATTTGTGTGTTTTTGTATTTTCATGTATTTCTGAGTGTAGATGGGGTTTTTTCTCCTCATCTTTGTGTGTCAGTGTGGTTTTGTTACATCTTAGTGTGTATTTTATTGTGTATTTGTTTTGTATGTGTACCGGTGTGTATTTCCTCGGCTGTGTGTTTGTGTAGGTGTGTGTTTTCCCCTCTTTGTGGGATTTTCAGTTGTAGTGTGTGTGTTTCTGCACTATTTTGTGTGTTTGTGTG
The DNA here is from genome assembly GCA_030068375.1 of Ostorhinchus rueppellii. NCBI lineage: Eukaryota > Metazoa > Chordata > Actinopteri > Kurtiformes > Apogonidae > Ostorhinchus > Ostorhinchus rueppellii. The sequence goes on along the minus strand of JAQQZY010000020.1, from coordinate 8,352,702 downwards.
TGTGCGTGTGTGTGTGTGTGTGTGTGTGTGTGTGTGTGTGTACTCCAGCAGCACTGTGTGTGTTGGTGCTTCACTCTCCTTGTCTCCAGCTGCGTTTTAATTCAATCCGTATTGATCCATATCAGCTCTCTGAAGGACTCGGTATCATCTGAATGGAGCTCCATATTATTCTGTTCACTGCCATAAAGGGCATTAGAGCCTCCAGAGCAGCAGATCAGCTTTCAGTCGATACACACTCCACACAACCAGCGCTCCTCCACCTCCTCCACCTCTGTCTGCTGCTCACTGAGGCTCTTTAAAGGGTCAGTCCGCTCAAATCACAGGAAAACACGGATATCAACCCAGCTTATCCACATCTGATGTACAGTCTGGACTTAAACTGGGATGTGGGGCAGCAACCACCTTCAATAATAATAATAATAATAATAATAATAATAATAATAATAATAATAATAATAATGATAAAATAATGATGATGATAATAATGAATTTATTTGAGTTTGTACATCAATCATTGCACTTCCTACAATAATTATAATAAATTTAAAAACCAAAAAAGGAATAGGCTAGAATCAGCTTTTTTTTTTTTTTTTTTGGCTTATCCTTTTCACCTGATACACAACTTACATTAAATTAAATGTGTACAGCATCAAGCATTCATACTATAAACAAAAAAAAAAAGCAACACCAAAAACATATATATCATCTCAGATCAATATTCCTACATAATTTTAAAGTTAAGGCTTTAAAAAAAAAAAAAAAAAACTTTACTAAAGGACTGAATAACTTAAACTCATCATCATATAATCATATAATCATCATAATAATAATAATCAAATTATCCAAACAGTAGGGAACAAAGTTTAGACAAAAACTAGGAAACAACTGTCACAATGCAGCTAAATATAGAATAACATAAGAAATAATGGACAATTAAAAAGGAAAGAAGACATAAAATCAGCCAAAATCAATACCTAAGTAGAAAAAAAATACCATATGACATCATTAAAATAGAAAATAAGGAAAGTGGAAGCTCATTACAGCCATAAAATCATTAAAAAAAAAAAAAAAGAGGAAGTACCAGGAAAAACTAGTAAAAACAGTGAGACAGATATAAGAAAATGTGTGATTTGTCTAATGGAAAAACAAACAGTTGTAACTGTTGGTTAGTTTTCAATAAGACGAGTCTGTTCCTCAACCTCAGGGTCCCCACCTACTAGATAACAGACCTAAAACAGTCACCTGTCACCAAAATCCACTAATCCTATAAATGCATGTCAATAACTGAAGTAAAATACAGTTCTTCAGATAAGACCATATTTGGACGTTCAGAGGCTCCGTAGTTACCATGGAAACACCGTCATCTTCTACAACATTGATTCACCAGTAAAAACCATGGAGTTGGATCAATGACAGTTGATGGAAGTTGTTTTTGCAGTCAGCTGATGCTAAATTTTGATGGAAAAAGTTACTTTTTGTTTAGCTTTAGGTGTGGGGACATACGTGGACGACATACATACGTGGTGCTGTGTTTAGCACTGTTGTCTCTGGGGGGGTCTTTCTGTGCAGACTTTGCATGTTCTCCTTAAGTCTAAATTGATCAAGACAAAATAGCAGTTTCCATGTACACTAGTATAACAAAACAAATTCAATATGTACTGCTCAAAAAGGAGGGAAGAAGAAAACATATTAAACCCCACCCCCTTTTCACCTTTATATAACAGATCACATGACTTTTACTTCCTTAATAATATGTTGTTATGATAATGAGACTCTTTATATAGAGGTGACTTGAATTTTTTTTTTTTTTTGTATTTCCCTTCTTACCTTGGCAGGGTATCCCACTACACCACGATGACGTATGTGTTGATGTAACAATGATTAACCCATCTGTGATCTGTATGATTTTACCTCATGTTTTATGACTTTGTCTTGATTTTAACTTCAGTGAAAGTGAAAATGAAAGTAGTATCTGACAGTAAACGCTGGTCATAGGTGTTCAGCCAAAACACCTTAAAGATGTGCAGACCTGAAGACAGTTGAGCTGATACTGTTGGTGGAAAAACAGAGTTTTTGGCAGGAATCACAGTTTTGGATGTGCAAAAAAAAAAAAAAAAAAATCAGGGCGTGAAGGTGTTTTCCTGCCAGCAAGGGTGGGGTGGGGGGTATCGCCAGGATCAACTTTCAGGCCAATCAGAGGCCTCCTTTCAAATGGTACATCAATTGACCAATCAGATCGCATGTTTCTTGGTGAACTGTAGAAGCAGAAGTCAGTTGCTAGTTGTGTACTTGAGACGATCATTTGCTGTATTTTATTAATAATAATAATAATAATAATAATAATAATGGATTATATTTCTATAGTACTTTTCTAGACACCCAAAGTGCTTCACATTATTGATCCATTATTCATTCACTCTCACATCGTCCCTCTGGTGTTGGTAAACTACATCTGTACAGCTGTCCTGGGGCAGACTGTTGGTAGCGTGGCTGCCAATTCACGCCACGGCCCCTCCAACCACCGCCAAACATTCATTCACATTCATACACCAGTGTGAGTGACACTGGAGGTAAGGAGGGTGAAGTGTCTGAGCCAAGGACACAACGGACTGACCAGGACAGAGCAGGATTAGAACTGCCAACCCTTCTGTTATTGGATGACTCACTCTGTACCACCTGAGCCATGGCTGCCCCTCATCTTAGCAAAAAAAGAAAAAGATGGATTTAGCCAAAATTAGGAACTGACAAGGTGAGACATAGTTCTATAGATATTTAGTACAACTTTGGCCAAGACGTGACCTATTTTTATGGATTTTATGGATTTTTATGTGTTTTTTTTTGTTTTTTTTTTAAATTGGCTGTGCAAATCGCAGCTGCACTGCTCACTACCTAAAACTATGGGTGATCAGTAGAAGTTAATGAAAGCCCATACACATCAGATACTGACAACATGGGTCAGATGATGTTTTGAAGAAAACAAACACAGTTGGGGTGATTATGATGGAACAACACAGTTGAACTGATGTCATTTTGAATCCTGTCATCCTTGAATTTTTTCTCGGGATCAATAAACTGTCTGTCTGTCTGTGTGTATCTATCTAATTGTGTCTTTATTGTTGTAATCTTTTTTTATCATTCTTTCTTTAGCTGTTCCATCTTTTTTCCGTATTATACTCTTATTTTTTCCATAAACCGATGTGTACATCTCTTGAAAATATGCTGCGAGGCACAAAAATTAAGCAACAAGTGGAGAGTGAGACTTTTTTTTCTTACCAAATGTTTGTAGTTCTTTTAAATTTGGCAACTGTAGCACCACTTTTGTGATTTTTAAGCCTTTGTCCTAAAAAATCATTTACAGAAAACTTCAATTTCAACATAAAAAACCCACGAAAAAGCAGCCAAGTTTGTTTTGAAGCGAATAAACACACATAAAGCTAAACCCTGTGTGGTTGTCCTTAATGTGCTTCGCTGTGTGTTTTTAAGGATAGTGTTACGGTCTTATTGAGGTGGAATCGATGCCGATGAGAGCCCCCATTCTAACCCCCCAGTGCTCTCCCAGCATGCCTTGCAGAACAGTAGGAGTAGGAGGAGGAGTGGAGGAGTCGGGTGTGGGTATTCTGCCGAGGTTATCTCGTGGTTAATGTGACATGTCTGTCTGCGACCTTGCCGCTTGTTAACTGCCCGGATTATTATTGTGATAATGTGGCAATTAAAAAGGAAGCGCTCCATCAGGGTGGGGGGGCGTAGGGGGGAGGCTGATGGTCCGAGAGATGGATGTGCGCAGATTACAAGGCAGTGGGAAATGCATTAAGGTGGCAATCCATTCTGACTGGATGGCGAGGAGTCTGAGCGCCGCCGCTGCCGCCGCGCCCCGCTGTCCTCGTCCAAACTGCAGGTTATTACTGCCGGTCCTCGCTCAGATCCATTCACAATCAATACTCCTCTGCTGCCGTAAAAATCGCTCTAAATCAACACGCGGCGAGCGACACATTGGACATGCAGGAGGAAAAATCAAAAGGCGGCTCCTAATGAGACGACATAACTCTGCAGGAAGTGTCGGCTGTCTTTATCAGGACGCTGCCAAGAATGATAATTCCATCTGAGGACACCACATAAAGAAACACCAAAAAAAAGTTTAAAGTTTACAGTTCTGATTATTATAAAAATATATTATACGAGCTAAATCTGGTAAAACAAGACATTTGTCATGTTTTCACATTCTGTCATTACATTAAGTATTAGTAACAGTATTTATAGTAGTAGTAGTGATAGTAGTATTTGTATTAATAGTATTTATAGTTGTAGTAGTATTTATGGTAGTAGTAGTAATAGTATTGTTTGTAGTAACAGTATTTATAGTCGTAGTAGTAGCAGTAGTAGTAGTGTATTTTTAGTAGTAGTATTTGTAGTAGTAATGTATCTATTATTTCAGTGTGATAAAATACCAAACTTTCACTCTTTGTAGACCTCTGGTTCAGCAAAATTGCATAAATACAATCTCTTTTACTATGTAATAAAGTTGACAATGTGCCAGTGATACTTTATTTAATAAATAATGCATATCGTTTAAGTCAGTGCGCTGTTTTAACAACAGAAGCTATTTTAAATCCTGTTTTTCTTGAGTTCATGGAGACAGAAAAAAATGAGTCTAAATCATGAATCACATATAAAACTGAAATAAAAAAAGGTTATTGAGCAATATTTACTTAAAACTGAAAATGATCCTGCATTTGACTGAACAGTAGAAGAATCATAGTTTTTTTTTTTTTTTATTATTATCCTCACATTTACTACTTGTTGATAACAGGATTATAACTAGAACAGACATTTAAGTGGTGGTTTTATGGGAGTTACATGGTGAATTATTCAAGTTATTTGGAAACTATGAAGGCTGTAGTTTTGTGTTTGATGCATAAGGACAGATTGGGTTTGGACTTTTTTTGTTTGTTTTTTTTGTGTGCTTTGGCGTTTGTTTATTTTTTTTATTGCCAATTTCAACAAAAGACAGGAAATTAAAAGTACAGAACAAGATTGCCTTGAGAGTGGCTTCCACCTTCTGTAAATCTATGTATGAGATTTCATCAAACACTAAGAAGGAAAAAAAACAAAATGCAGCCTTTTATCTATACATCTTCCATACATATAAATGTGCAGTCCTCTATATTACAGTATAAAGATAAGTTTATATTTCTATCATACATACTCTATGTTGTCCACATTTAGACATCTGAAGACGTCAGTCATGTTCTCTACAGACAAAAAGAAGAAAAGAAGCAGAGCAGTGAATTATGGGTCGGAGTACAACCGTAATCAGATGTTCAGAGTGAAGTCCTGATGAACCTGAACCTGATGTCAAACGTCTGTCTTGTTGCCTCTGATACATTTGCTTCAGCCTCATGTTTCTTCTCTGTGTTCCTGCAGATTCTTCCTGAAGTTCTTCCTCAAGTGCAATCAGAACTGTTTGAAAAACGCAGGGAACCCACGAGACATGAGGAGGTTCCAGGTAAGACTGAAAACCTCCACAGCTGACACAGACTAGCCTTTAGAGGGTTTACCAAAGGACCCAGGAGCTTTACAAGTCCTCCATGGGGCTCCAGAGGTTTTTCATTTTCTTTATTTTTATTGTTATTCATCTTTTTATTTTCAGTGTTGTGTAAATTAGTATAAAATGAAGTTTTCCAATTTGATTTCAGTTCATAGTCATTGAAAATGCTAAATTTGAATCGAGATTTTAGCTGTATCTTTTTCTTGTTTTTGTTTTTCTTAATTTGTAGTATTTCTCATAAGTAAAAGTTGTGGCTTTAGTGACTTTTCATCTGTAAAGCCAGCTAAAGACATTTTACACATCTAGAGTTCATTATTTGCTTGAGTTTTCATAACTAATCGTGGTTTGAAGAACTTCATCTGAACCACACGTTTTATAGAAGCCTCCAAACAGGCTGTTTCTGCTAAAGTTTTATGTGCCTTTGGGAATCTCCACGGATCCATTGGACATTTTTACGTTATTAAGGAGGTTTTAGAAAGTTATAATGTCCTGGAAAAGGAAATAAAAGGGAAGCGGGTCCAGTCATTGTTCCTCAGGGAGTCACTGAATTAGGCTTGTGTCACACAAAATCTCAGAACCTATTGGTCATTTTCTATCCAGATATAGAACAATAGATGACATTTTCTGTGGATTTAATCATTTAAAAAAAGTATAAAATCACTAGATGGGGTTTTTACATGGACACTTCTACCTGGGTTTTTGACATTTGCACATGTAAACATCATGTCCTGATCTTAGAAGCTCTTATCCTGGTTTTCAGAGCTCTTACTTTACTACAGGAGTCCTGCTCTGTGAATGTCTACACACTGTGCGTTTACTGGCTTCATTTTGATACACACTCCATCTACAGGCACAGCTTCAGCCAAGAAATAAAGTCTGCCTTAAAACAATCCAGATTTCATTCTCTGAAACTCTGTCGACTGATTTAAGACCAAACTATGATCTAATGTTATAGATGAGTCTGAAACGGCTCCATGAAACTGATCCCAGGTCTGAATGTGTGTGTGCAGGTGGTAGTCTCCACTACAGTCAACGTGGACGGTCACGTGTTGGCCGTGTCCGACAATATGTTCGTCCACAACAACTCCAAACATGGCCGCCGGGCCCGACGCCTGGACCCCTCTGAAGGTAAGGTGTTCGGGGACAACAGGAGGGGCTGAGGCAGGGCTGTCAAACTCACTGTCGTTCAGGTTCCACTTTCAGCCCAATCTGATCTCATACAGGCTGGACCAGTAAATAAGTCCATAATGACAAGAAGAATGTTTTTTTCTGTTTTAGTACAAAACCCCCCACTAAATTATGACAGTATTTACATTTACCAGCTATCCAAACAAAAAAAGACGTGAACAACCTGAAAAAGCTAAAAGTTCTTAAGAAAAACAAGGTGAATTATATATTTTTTAATGCATATAGTGTTTACCAAATGTATTCTTCCACCTCCACCCAGTATAAGATGTTTTCCATTGCTGCCATAATTTAACAGTATTTCTGTTTAGTAAAATATCCTTTTATGTTTCTATAATGGTTAATCCACCAGTATATCACAGATCTTTTTTATCAAAACCATATCTTTAATGCTAAAATCAAACTATTGTTGCTATCCATACATTTTTTAGTTTGTTTTCCAAAGGGAAATGCAGCACCAAATGACTTTCTTTTTTTAATTTCTTTAATGAAATTGTACAATTCCAGTTATTATCTTGCATTCCTGTGTAAAACTACATAAAAACAATGGCAGCAAGAATGTAAACTGTTATCTGCACCAATGGTGGACACACTAAATATGGACATTTATGGTTATTTATCAACAAGGACTATTTTGTTATTCTAATTGGTCATTTTCTGTATGAATAACAATGAAATTGTTCATTTGAAACAAGTTTTTCATAAACTATTAAGTTATTTATATTTTCTTGTTTTCATGACAGCTGGTCTAATACATTTGTTAAACACCGTATATTTTATTTTGCAGTTTTCATTCATGTTGAAACGCAGAAACACAGGCTCAGATGTGTGTAATAATTTATCAATTAAGTAGCCAGGCCTTACTTATAGAATGAGCACACAGCAACACATAATGGAGAGAACGGATCTAATCAAACTTTATTTTCATCTTTGAATGTCATACAGGGAAATTCTTGCTGCTCTTGCATGTAGACACATGATTGTTATTAGCAGGAAGCACGCTGAAGGACAACAGACTCAGCCCATGGAACTAACGTAAAGTTGGCAGCAGATTTGGAATTTGGGCATCAATAGCCAACAAACCAAAGGACCACAAAGCACATATGTTATCTTGCTGTGATCTTGGTTATGCTGACAAAACACTACAACATCATTTCAGCCGAAACGACCCGCATTTCCTCATATTAAAAAACAATTGCTTCCTTCAGCAGGGACATTGTGCATGGGCCGCTTAGGGACCGCCTGCAAAGTGCCCAAACGCAAAGGATGGAAAATAAGCTTTCGCTGAGGGAGGGATATATTAATTATTTTTTGCTCAATGGCCCCACCCACAAAGGGGGAGGAGCCTCTGTATTCACACATCAGGACAATCACTACACCCCCGTCATACCACAATTGTCAGTTTATACAAAAATACTTCAGCTGATGAAAGGAACTTTTTAAAAGTTTGTCTTTCATTAACTAAAGGATATTTCCCTAAACTGACAGTTGTAGTAAGAAGGGGGTGTAGTGATTGTCTCGTGTGCACAAGATAACAAAAAAATAACTTTTTGGGACTTAAGGGGCTCCGTAGTATACAGATATAATCCTTAGTCCGATTTAACGTCCTCCAAGTTTGTGAGAAACAGAGTCCAAGCACCTGAAAAAGTGTTAACAGAACATGTCCTCAAAGACCTGAGCTTTTCCAACTGTATTCATGACAAAATATCATTGACCCACATTTGAAGAGAAGGAAGAATTTTATCAATATTTATCAATAATTTTATCAATACTTAACTCATCATTTATTTATATGTGTGTTACAGACTGGATCTACAAAGGCGCTAAACAGCTAGCAAAATTGCTCTTAATTTTCTTAAATTGTTCATATTTGTTCAGGTTATTTGCATTTTTTTGTAAAAGGATAGTTTGCTAATAAATATTTTCATAATTTAATGGGGTTTTTTGTGATAAAACAAAGATAAAATTTGGATTTGTCATTATTTATCGGTTATGCCATTATTTTACATTAGATCATATTGGTTTGTATGTGGAACCCGAACAAAAACAAGAACTATGATACTAACTGAAACTCCCTTGACTGTTAATATCTTTTTGCACTTTTCATCTCATGGACCAGATTGGACCATCTTGTGGGCCGGTTTTGGTCTGTAGGCCTCATGTTTGACACCCCTGGTTTTAAGTCTAACATGGAAACTAAAATGTACCCACCAGACAAAGACACTGACGTAAGTCGTAACATCCTAATGGCCCTGAGGATTAAGATAAACACACAAACCTCCAGGTCTAATCCACATCAGGTCTCATTATGAACACATGCGGTTCAACATAGAAATCTGAAATCAAATCTATGTGGAAGAAAAACTGAATTTATTTGGCGACCCAGATGAGTTCTGCGACTCAGCCTTTGGACTGGATGTTTTGGAGCAAAACCAGAGCTGGCAGGTGTGTTTGAAACTGTACACCTGCGCACCGTTAGCCTCCGTCCGGTCTGTGTTCCCGTTGGACGTCCCGCACCAGCGAACAAACGCTCCCTTCTTCCACAGTGACCAAATAAAATGCCTCATACGTGTGTAAACTTCACACGCTGAAACCGGACTCTGAGTCCTGGAGCTCGCTGGTAACATTTCCTCTAAAGCTGTAAACTTTAATACCACTTCGCCCTGTCCCTGCTCTAATAAAACTCTCAGGCCTCGATGTGGCGTTTTCCAGGAGCAATGACATCAGTCCGTTTGATTCACCGTGTTCGTGAGCGCCAGATGGGTGGAGCTTAACCACATCAGGGTTCAGAGAGAATCAGAAGAGCTGATCAAATAGACCACAGATTAATTCTGTCTCATTAGGTTTAACCCCACCCACCCAGCACCTCTAGCTGTATAACCCCCCCCAGGTATAAATAAACCAGTACATGTCACCTCCTAAACCTCTGCAGTTTCCCTCAAACTTTACTGTGAAATTTGGGATTTTTGGATGAGCTTTGAGAGATCGGTGGTGTTGATCAAATAAAAGCTTTAGAAAGTAACAATAACTCATAAATACCTGCTAGGACACACCTGTGGATACAAGCCCCGCCCATCCGGCATGTTCAAGAAAATTAAAACAAACTATCAAATGCACTTTGGACTATGTAGCATGAAAAGTGAATACAGTTTTGATATACCACCTCAAACCACAGACAGGTGGTGTTTATTATTATTATTATTGTTATTATTATTATTATTATTATTATTATTATTATTATTATTATTATTATTATTATTATTATTATTATGATGATGATGTGGGTTTTATTTCTAGAGCACCTTTCACAGACAGGGGTCACAAAGTGCTTTACAGTGCAAGATGCAGTTAAAAGCAATTAAAAATAGAGAATAAAATAGAGTTTTAAAATGCAATTTAGAATACAGTTAAAATGCGATAAATGCATAAAGTGCAGTCTGTGTTCTTAAAGTGTTATGATAGTATGGCTTCCATCGTGTGTCCATACAGATCCGCAGTGTCAGGTCTAAGCAGTTCTTGTCCTTCACTAAAACCCCACAGACGGAGGATTCCTCTGCTCTGGTATTCATCTCGTTGGGTTGATAAAGGCTAATTGCGAGGTTTTTCAAGCTTCTGCCGAGTCTGTTTGTGTCTTTTCGTGTGTGCATGAGCAAATATGCAAGTGTATAGTTGTTACAGCGGCTGCCTCCCCTTCGCACACACCACGCCGAGCTTGTGCGTTGCCCCACATGTCACCCCCATCCAGGAGAAAGGGAGACAAAGCGAAGGAGAGAGGGAATGATAGAGCGAGAGACAGGGCGATGGAGAGATGGAGATGAGGGGGGTGCCTGCAGCGCCTGTCTGGATGTAAACAATGCTCCTGAAGGATCGGCAGCAAACTGTCAGCTGCTCATCTTTGTTGTGTCATTTAACCATCTCCGTCTCTGCTCCCCCCCCCCACGCCTTCCTTCACTAGCTCCTACCCCCCCTCCCTCCTCCCTCCACCTGACACTTCGCACCACTCCCCACCACCACCACCACCACCACCCCACTCGCCATGCAAAGAAGCACATGAATATTTTACATATCTGCATCTCTTCGGTATGCCCCCCCCACTCCCCCACCACCACCATCCACCATCACCACCACCCCCGCCACCACCACCCGCCCCTCTCTCCCCCATCTCTATTCGGTGGGACTAATTCTCAGACTGTCTGAATTTGCATCTTCCTCTCACTTTCACTCACACACACAAATATACACAACGGCTGACGAGAATTTGTCCAAGCCGGTGCCACGCAACAGCGGCCAGGAAGTCAGCAGACGGTTACCATAGCGACCTTGCGTAGATTTTTTTTTTTTTTTTTTTTTAAACACCCCCCCTTCTTTTTCCTCTCCATCTTTTATTTTCTTCTTTTTTTTAATGATGGCGGTGGCTGTTGTGCCTGCGAGCCTGTCTATCTATCTGCTCCTATCAGCCGCTTCGCTCGGCTTCAAGTGGAAGTGCTGTCTCCGGATGGCAACGGAGTGGCAGCACAGCGTGTGCACGCGCGTTGGGTATCGGCGGGTGTGCATGTGGGTAAAAGTGGATTCAGCAGACCAATAGCTGCTTAGCATGCTAATACAGCCACGCGTCTTTGTCTGGGCTTTTGTTACCTGTTGCCATGTTAGCGCTACAGTGGGAAGGGTTCATCTAAAGGACAGGACAGACACTTCCTGGTCAGTGTCGCTCAGAGTTCCCGACACTACCCTCTTACCAAGTTGTCATTAACCATCACGTTTCTCTTCCCGTCCCTCTCACCAGCTACGGAACTTGGTAGATATGTGCATCAACCCCGACCCGGAGAAGAGGCCGGACATTACCTATGTGTACGGCATCGCCAAACACATGCAGGGTCTGACACGGGGCAGCTAAGCCCAGCGCCGCCGACACCGGAGCTCGCAGAACACCTCCTCCTCCCTCGCTTTTCATGCTGGACTTGTACACAACTCTCAGCTTTTATACAATAACTTCAGTGTTTAGCTCGTTGCGATAAATACTTTTATTTACAAAGTGGTGGTACGGAACATGATTGACAACCAGACCTTCTCTGCCCTAGGATTGAGATTATTAAGACTACTTTTTTTTTCTTTCAGATCAAACTACCATTCCTTAAAGCTGAAGTTACAGCGCCGATAGTGTCTGGTAACTTACCGACACGTTTGGTTAAAAACACTAGGTTTTTTTTTTTTTTTTTTTTAATGCAGTGAACAGTTTTTCCAGCAGATGCTACTAGCAGATGCTGCTTTAAACAGATACTGGAAAGTTGTAAAATTAAAAAAAAGAGAGAGAGGGAGAGAGAGAGAGAGAGAGAGGGATAGATGTAAGTGGTTACCTCCTATATTCAAAACAGCTAATGGAAATATTTTTTTAAATGAATTTTTTTTAGTTTTCTTTAACTCCGTAGCAGCAGAACTTAAAGACATAACAGAGTGTTGATGGTGATTGAAGTGTTGTGTTGCACTTTTTACCCTGGTGCTGTAAAGCTGGCAGGGTGATCACGTCTAATGAATGTACATGAAAAGGAAGGATCATTTCGAGGGTAGAGACTAGAGAACACGGGCAAACGTCTCCACAACACTTTGAATGTAAGCCTTTTTGACATTTACGCATTGTCTATGAAAACGTCCCTGTTCTGTCACTGTTTTTGAAGAAGTAGAAGAGCTGGTGGAGGCTTAAAAAGAGTTTTACATCTGCTGTTTACTTTAGTCACTGACACCAAAATATTTCTCCTTCTGTTCAACTGAAGGAAGATGTACTGCTATCGGATAAAGTACGATTTTATTTTATTTTATTTTTTTTATAAAGACAACGAGAAGCCGAAACACACAGTTTTCCATCATGGTCCAGTGAATGCACCTGAGATTTCATTTATATCTACACATTATATTGTGATTGTGTATGTTGCTGTGTAAGTTTGCAGTGTATGTGTCATGTAAAGTAAGAAAGATCCTCGCCTTGTGTCGCCGTCCTTGCCCCTAAAATCTGTCCTGAGCTAAGATACCAAAGAGGAAAAAAAAAGACACTTTGACAGTTTTTACGTACGTGAATTGTCTTTTATAGAAAGGATATCAGAGACTTGTACTAAAGAAAAACAAGCACCAGTGGGACTCATTTTGTTTTACTGTACATAGTGAAGAAGTTCCTATAGTTTTAATAATGCAGGGTTTTCTGGACCCTTTATTGGGAGGGAGGGAACCGTAGTAATTATTTTTTTTTACAGTGGGTCCCAAATGACCAGCACTGACCACCACTGGTTTACACAATGACAACAATACCATGCAGAAGGTATAGTACTGTAAGTAAACGATGATTGATGACGCTTTATTGCAGTGCCTTTTGAATTCTTTGTAACGTTATCAAACAGCCTGTTAACTAAGTTAATGTATGTATATTTTTTATTAACATTTACATGCTCTTTAACATGTCAAAGCTTATTAGTGCAAGATGAAATGTAAGTTATTTTGTCATGGTTAACAGAATATGTTGATAATGCCTTTGTTGGTTCATGTGGCTTTTTTCTTCTGCAGCAAAATGGTTGTTTTTTTTTCTTTCTTTTTTTGGTGTCGTTTTCACCCAGTTTGTCAATGTCCTCCAAACAATAGCATCTGGATAGGAGCAATACCTTTGAAAATGTCCTTATAAATAACTATGAGGGAATGTTAAAGGCACTTTGAAATAATTAAGTTTTGATCCTATACAGAGTTCCCAGACATTTGCAGGATTTTAAGAGTGAATATATATTCTCCAGTTTCATATTTTGCTTTATGCATCTATAGCAAAGCTAGATGTTGAAATTGGCACTGTTTCTTAACTTGACAGCAACACTGTCAGTTGTAACCTTCAACTAAATATTGATTTTTAAGTGTTTTTTCCTTCAGAAGACACTGCAACTGAATTAAATGTCCTGATTAAACTCAAACACTGCTCTCTCCTATTGCCTTGGTTCACAAAGTGCCTCTTCTCTGTTACTGAACACAATCAGTTAGATTTTGGCTTAAAAATCCTCACTGGGTTTTTTTATTTTTTTTTTTTGAAACATTATATTTTGATAAATTGCCTAAAGTCACTTTAATCCGTTTATCATTTGTTCTTTTTATATTCAATTCAGAATCCCCAATCAGAAAATGAAAAAAAATGATGTATTATCATTATTCATGTACAAATCCAGTCAAAAAATGTTGTTTTTCATTCTTTCGAGTGTACACAACTTAAAAATTGGAAATAGTCAAATGGACCAAATATGAGATTTCATGTTGACATTTTTAAAATCTGATTTGGTTTGACCTGGAAGTTACTGACTTCTTGGTGTGTTATGCAAAGTATCGTCTACTTAGATTGTCGACCATGGACACGCTGTTTAGACAAAACAACACCTGGAAGATCCGGACGGTTTTTTCAGTTGTCTTCTCATCCTCCGTGAGAGTAACACCTTTGCTGCCTCTGAATAACATGAAATTATCCATTATCCCAGAATGCATTAGGCAGAATATTAGCAAACCCACGACTGTCCTGAACAACACACACAGAACTCAGGAACTTCCAGGT
>JAQQZY010000020.1:8307031-8326434 GCA_030068375.1 Ostorhinchus rueppellii | reverse complement strand
TAAGCAGCACTTTGGTCATTTGTTTTCTGATTCATCTTATTAAACTATGTAAGATTTAGCACATTTAATGTCTGAAGTAGATATTTTCTAAGAAATTGTAGAACAGTGAAACATTAAGATGCAAAACCTCCAGGTTTTTAAAGAGTTCTTATCCAACTGCAATCAGGCAGCTCAACCAAAGTACAGATAATAGTGCAATACCGACCCCCGGAAAAGTGCAATAATTGACCCCCATACAGTGCAATATATGTCTTTTTATCGTTCTAGGTATTTATTTACTTCTCCAGTCTTTTTAATATAGCTTTTACGTCTATGACTTATGGGTTGTTTTCTTTTAGCTGTTGCTTTTAAAGGAATTCCCCTGTTTTATTTTTGTGTCGTTTCCTTCTGTAACAGCATCTGGGATGTTTTTATGGAGTGACAATAAATCTGATTCTGATAATAACATATAAATAATGACAACTCCAAATGTTTCTCTATGTTTAAGTACAAAGAAGTGATGCAAACTGTCCTTTAACCCCCCCAAAAAATGGAAGAACATGACAAATCTAAAATTTCTACACCAGGGTTCTCAGTCATTTTCTTTCAGGGGTCACATTCAGCCCATTTTGGTCTCAAGGAGGCTGGACCAGTAAAATAATACCATATCAAAAAACATAACTTAATATGAAAATAATGACAGCTCAAAATTTGTTTAGTAAAAAAAAAACAACCAAACAAAAAACCCATTAAATTATGAAAATACTTTTATAAACTACCAAACAAAAAACATATGAATAACCTGAAAAAAAACTCAAATTTCTCATGAAAAATAAGTGCAATTTTAATATTCTGCCTCAACTTATCATTTATACATATGCATGATGAATCAGATCTACAGAGACACTTAATAAGAGGCACAAAAGTGTTAAAATTGTGCTTAATTTTCTTTAGACATTTCAAGTTGTTCATATTTGTTCAGGTTAGTCACATTTTATTGTTAAAGGATAGTTTGTAAATGTAAATATTTTCATAATTTAATTTTTTTGCAGTAAAAAAAAATGTGAAGTTGTCAATATTTCTAGACATAATGTAATTTTTTCACATCAAGCTGAGAAGAAAATCTGGAATCTTTTTTTTAATGTATATATTTTTTATTATTATTCTACTATTATTTTACTGTGGCTCATCTTGTTTTGTATGTGGAACCTGAAGTAAAATAATTTCAACAGCCTCGACTGTGGAATTTTTGCACTTTGCAAATTCCTCCCACAGGCTGGATTGGAACACATTGGAAAAGTGGGTTTAATAAATATGAGCCTTTATCTTATTTATTTCTGTATTTATTTATATTTATTTGGTTTTCATTGACACGTGTGCATTACATTGGATTGACTAAACATTTACGACCAGGCAGAATGTTGTTAAAAGTGTTGATTTTGGAGTTTAAACTAGAATGAGCCTTTTGTAAATTCCTCTCATTAGAACCTTTGGTGGGCCAGTTTGAGTCCACGGGCCGTATGTTTGACAACTGTTTTTTATGTTAATGACAGAGTGAAGCTGCCACCTTCACCTTCACCTGTCAGATCTGTGCACATGCATCACCATCCTCTCATTTGTCCACTTTTCTCTTGTCCTCCTCCTTTGTCTTCTGCTTATCACCTTTTTTTTGTCCTCGGATTGCCTTCATCCATCCTCTTCCCTCTGTTCCTCCTCCTCTTCCTCCTCCTCCCCCTGTTCCTCCTCTTCCTCCGCCTTCTCCTTCTTCCTCCTTCTCCTCTTCCTCCTCCTCCCCCTCTTCGTCCTCCTTCTCCTCTTCCTCTGCCTTCTCCTCTTCCTCCTCCTCCTCCTCCTCCTCTGATTTCCACCCCATCACCCTCTTTTTCCTCCTTCACCTTCATCCTCCTGCTGTTCTTCCTCTTTCCGTACTCGTCCTTTAGCTCCTTTTTTATTCGCCTGCTTTTGCTCTTTTCCTCATTTATCATCCTTTTTCCTCTTTTCGCTTGTTTCTTCTTCTGCTCCGTTTCTCCTGTAAACATCGGGGTTCTTTGAATCCTACCACCAATAAAAGACCTAATCATGACGCCGTGCAGGATCATGGCAGTCATTTCCTATTCAAGCACATTTTGTCCATATACAGACAGTTTAGCAGCAGCTGGAGGGTTCACATTCAAACTGTCTGAACTATTAGGGTCCAAATACACAAAGAAATGAAGCACAGACTAAGAAAAGTGGGTTTAATAAAAACAAGCCTTTAATTCCTAAACCATAAGTGCAGTATTTGTGTTAAAGCCCTTAAATTAAAGCTGAAGTCCACTCCTCAGTCACACCTTAATAGCTTCATTTCTAATCCAGTGTTGCGGTTCACAGACTGTATGCGTCAGTGTCCAGATATAAATGAACCTGTACGACCTGTACACACACTTATTAAAATCAGTGGGATGTGGAGTGGATGTGAACCGTGCTGGGTTTATCCTACGTTTCTGGTATCTATAGGTGTATGAGTCAGTGTCTTACCTGCAGCAGATCGCTGTCAACACACGTCCTAGTGCACAGACACAGTGGAGATAAGAAAAGAACACCTGACATTTAAAGTCTGCAGCTCCAAGTCCACCTGAAATAAGGGTTTTTCTGAGCGTCGTCTGCAAACAACTTCACCTTCTGGTGCCACAATTTTGTCACCGACAAAATCCAGAGTGTTTCCACATGCTTTTTTTGGTTTTTTTTTTTAGGTTATTCATAGTGTGAATCAGTCTTTCCGTGTCTGTCGTCATTAGCACAAGGTTTTATTTTTATTTTATTTGCTGACTTTATCTTGAACTGCACTTTATTTGAACTAGTCAAACATTTGCATTTTTACCTCCACCAAGGAAGTTATGTTTTTGCCAGGGTTTGTTTGTTTGTTTGTTTGTTTGTTAAAAACATAACTCAAAAACCTGTGGACGGATTTTGATGAAATTTTCAGGACATGTCCGCTCTGGGTCAAGGAAGAGATGATTAAATTTTGGAGGCGATCCGGATCACTATCTGGATCCAGGAATTTTTTTTAAAGGCTTCTTTATCATTGCAAGATAGGGCATGTCGGCACAGAGCTGAATATGAGGTCATTCAGTGCCATCTAGTGGAGGAAAGTACAAACACTACCTTAAAATCAAAAGTACAAACACTATCTTGGTGCAGGTCTGTGCTCTCCGAGTGCTTTTCTATTTCTTTTTTTTAATTTCTTTTTTATTTTTGTTTTTGAGAAAAAAACACAAATACATTGAATTTTGTTGAATACTTGTCTGTGATAAGGCAACACGGTTCCTCCTCAAGTGTAATATTTTAGTGCAATTACGGTTTTATGTGCAGTTATTTTAACATTCCTCTATTTATATTTATACTGTGGTTTTAATCTATTGCCTTTTTTATGCTTTATTGTCTTATTTATTCTGTAGTTTTTGTGATATATTTCTGGCTGCTAAGATGTTTTTATATTTCTTAAGTTTATGAAATAAACCACTGAAACACAATTTCATTCGACACTGTATCGTGTTGGTATTGTGCCTGAATGATAGTAAAGTGAATGTTGAATCTTGTGATGCACTCAAAGTGTGTGATCACGTTTGTGGAATTTAGATTTTGTTTTTATTTGATGCAGCAAAACAAATATTTTATTGTCATTGTGAATTTAAAAGAAGACTAATATAGTTTCTATTTAGTCAAAGGTAAAGGGGTTCATTAGGAGAGCTGAGAGGGGAACCAATGTGCTCAGGTGTTGTTTCACTCAGGTTCCCTTATGTGTGGGTTTCCTCTGCTCAGAGGCTCTTTGGGAAAAGTCTGGTTTATGTCTTCACTCCTAAGAGCATTTCACCTGTGCTTTTCAGAACGGAGGTGCACTGACCACTAGGGATGCACCGATACCGGCCCCGATACTTCACCAATATACTCGTACTCCTCAAACAGTTGCCGATACCACGAACCGATACCACCAACGTCCATCCGGAAAAAAAAAAGTCCCTCTGAGAACGCACAAACAGGAGACACCGCAGAATTCACAGCCCCAGATGTTCCAGTGAGTTGTTTCTATCGGCCCCCAACCAAATAAATAATCAGAAATGCCAGTTTTATTGGCAGTATTTATTATTAGGGTTAGTTATCTACAGCCTTCTATAATATTTTTCTTCTCTCATGCACATTGAATGACAGTTGTGTATGATGTGATAAAAAATTACTAGGCCTATTGATATTATTTCACAAATGATTAATTAGATGGCCTATTTCAACAAATATTCACCTTGTTACTAGCTAATGTTCAATCAAAACCCAAAACAGCCCTGAATAGCCTAAATATGGAGTATCAGTATCGGGAAGTACTGAAATGATTGTACTCGTACTCGTATCGGTTTTCAAAAAAGTGGTATCGGTGCCCCCCTACTGACCTCAGATCTTTTTGTTACTGTGGTCCTGGAGCCTTTGGACCGGTAACACAGCAACAGAACAAACCGACAGCAGAGGCAGAGTCCGACATCCCATCAGCTCCTGGTCCACACTTACATCAGTATGCTCATATACTGGGGTTGGGAATCTTCGTTGTAACGTGGATATGATACGCACCTCACAACGTGTAGAAGCAGAAGTGAAAGTGACATTTAACGCTCATTTACCTTTCCATCACCTCCTGACTCTTTCATTTGCAGACTTTCATTTGAGGGGAACTAATAGAATGGGAACCTTTAAACTGTAATGTCTTTAAAATATAATTTAAGTTTTAACACAGGAACATTTTGTGATACAGCGTTAGATCCTGTTGTGATCAAATAAAAATGTGTTTAGTTGTTTGTGCATATTTCTGGTATAATTCAATTCTTCAAGGAAATAAGCACTTTTAAGGGAAACAAACAAAAAATTGCCTTTTTAACACAATCATGATATATCGTGATATATATCGTATCGTGATCGTACTATTGTGATTTGTATCCAGGTTCTTGCTGATACACACCCCTAATAATATATAATAATAATGAATGTATCTCTAAATAAAGACCATATTTATGTTCATCGTCCAGTTTATGGAATGACTTCTCGTATCATTTTGCGATAATAAATAAACAAATCATAGCATTTGTGATTTACCGTATTGGTCCAAATATAAGACGACCTTTTTTCTCAAAGAAATGGGTCCGAAAAAGTCGTGTCGTCTTACATGCGTGTGAAGGAAATAGGAGACGGAGAAGAAGTTTTAGTTTGGCCAAAGTTTAGGTAAATATGTTGCCTATATTTTCTCTATTTAAAAATGTTAAGAACAAATTGTTAATATTGCTTGAATGTAAATCGATTTTAATTTTAAACCAAACTGTACATGGTTCGCCCTTGTGAACACTTTATTTTGAACAGTCTCGTTCCGATAAATAGGCTAGGTTATGTTAACTATTATTATATTTATTTATATAACAGGTGTTCAGTTTATTTTTATAATATTGTTATTTTCAAATAAAATGTTATTTTTTAAAACAAGATCTGGTCTGAAAATCTTTTTTTCCGAACGTAAATGTTGAAAAACTGGGGATCGTCTTACAGTCGGGGTCGTCTTATATTCGGACCAATATGGTAATTAAAAAAAAAAAGGACATCATACGCTTCTGTTTTTTTCAACATTTAGTAAATATAGGTAAAGTTTTTCGCAGATGCCCATTGGAAAAGTGACCGCTGACCGTTCATATGTTCAGTGTAACTTGTGCTTGTCGTACATTTATCCCACGGACCGGGCTGGACCGGACCCTTTAGCGGCCCGGTTCTGGCCCACAGACCGTATGTTTACCCCCTGTGCTTGAAAGCTTCCATGTTACAGATGATACCGTTACATTTCCAGTTTGTTCTGTCTAATGCTGGGTTTATTCGCACGTGCTTGTCCTTCCTAACGTCCTCATTTGCTTTATTTTTCCGTCTCCATATTTTCGTCCTTCACTTCTGTCTGGACCTTTCTGGACTTTTCTCCTTCCGTCTGGTTCCTGTCCTGCCATCTTGTGTTTTGTCCTTACTTGTTTATTCTTTATTTACCCACCACTCTTGTCCTCCTCCTGTCCTCTTTTCCTCAGTCTTACTTTTTCTTTCCCTCTTTCATCCCGTGTGTTTTTCATCTTGTCACGCCGTCCTCCATCTTTCTCCTGCCTCCTCTGACGCTCTCGTACGTTCAGCTCAGAGCAGCAGGACTCCAGCGCTCTGAACACGCACCTTGTTTACAAGTGCTAAAAGGCAAACCGCCCCGCCGGAGCCCCCGCCTCGGTTCAGCACACCCTCCCACATAAACACTGTGTCCGTGTGGATTAGGGATGGAACCCACCACTGGTTCCCAGTAGCTCCGTTCCTTGGAATCCTTCATGTGTTTGCTTGAAGTTACAGGTGTCAAACATACGCCTGTGGAATGGATGAGAGAAACGCAAAAACAGAAGACATTCAGGGGCTATACAGACCAGTATGACCACTGGTTTGGACTGGTGTTCACTGTTTCAATGTTTTTTATTAGTTTGTACTGGTTTTCACTGCCTTTTTTTTTTTTTTTTTTTTTTAACTGGCTTTCAGTAGTTTTTATTGGTTGTTACTGGTTTTCATTGGGGTTTACTAGTTTTTACTTGTTTTCACATTTTTTTCTGGTTTTTATTAGGTTTTACTGGTTTTCACTGCCTTTTTTTTTTTTTTTTTTTTTTTTAACTGGCTTTCAGTAGTTTTTATTGGTTTTTACTGGTTTTCAGTGGGATTTCCTGTTTTTCACTGGTTTTTACAAGTTTTTAGGTTGTTTTTTTTACTGGTTTTTATTAGTTTGTACTGGTTTTCATTAGCTTTTATTGGTTGATACTGGCTTTCTCTGGGCTTTACTGGTTTTTACTGGTTTTTATTAGTTTTTTACTGATTTTCATGGGATTTTTTAAAACTGGTTTTCACTAGTTTTTATTGGTTGTTACTGGTTTTCATTGGGGTTTACTAGTTTTTACTAGTTTTCACATTTTTTTCTGGTTTTTATTAGTTTTTACTGGTTTTCATTGTTTTGTTTTTTTAGTGGTGTTTACTACTTTTTATTGGTGGTTAGTGGTTTTCACTGGTTCTTTCTGGTTTTTGCAAGTTCTCACAGTTTGTTTTTTTACGTGGTTTTATTAGGTTGTACTGGTTTTCACTCTTTTTTTTACTGCTTTTCACTAGTTTTATTGGTTTTTACTGGTTTTCATTGGTTTTTTAGTGGTGTTTACTACTTTTTATTGGTTGTTACTGGTTTTCACTGGTTCTTACTGGTTTTTGCAAGTTCTCAGTTTTTTTTTTACGAGGTTTTATTAGGTTGTACTGGTTTTCACTCTTTTTTTTACTGCTTTTTCACTAGTTTTTATTGGTTGTGACTGGTTTTCATTCGGGTTTACTGGTTTTCAATGGTTCTTACTGGGTTTTACTAGTTTTCACTGGGTTTTTTTGTATACAAGTATCTATTAGGTTGTACTGGTTTTCACAGTTGTGTTTTTTGTTTTTTTTTTTTTTTTTAATGGTTTTCACTACTTTTTATTGGTTAATGGTTTTCACTGGTTCTTACTGGGCTGGCCCTCTTAAGATCATCTTAGGCTGAATGTGGGCCCTGAATTACAATGAGTTTGACAGCCCAGCTTTAAGTGTACCTGTACTGGTCATGTGCACTGGTATTAATTATGCTTTGTGTAAATCAGTTTTAAAAAAAATCACCATAACACCCAACAAAGGACCAGTGGATCACAATTATTGAAGGAATGCATACAATGGAAAAAATAACTCACAAACTGCAACTACAAGAAGCACAAATGGACAAAAAAATAATGAACAAAACCCACCTCTTGCCAGCACAAAAACTTTTAATCAAAAAATGAGAGTTTTGGCGAAATTGTCATTTTTCCATTAGGTAAATTGTTATCTGGATTTTATATTTGCAATATTTCAATGGAAAAGCCACAGACTAAAAAAAAGAACTGATAAATAACATAATGAACAAACCAAACAAGAAAAAACAAAGATGTAAAACATCTGCAATGTACAGCATGTAACAGATAATAGAAGTGAAATAAAGACATTCTACAAAGTAATACTCTCGCACTAATTATTTTCCGTAAGTAGCTTGAAATGTGATCTTGTTTTAGAGGAGATATGATACACAATATCAAATAAAACAGACATAATGCTTGCAGTATGAGTCATAACATGAGTCTGTTACTCACGTCAAACCATCAAGTTGCTTTCTAACATTCTTGAGATTAGATGAATTAGTAAAGCATCTTAACTTTCACTTTCACTTATGCATATTGTGTGACCCCCACCTCCTTCCCCAGAATTAATGACATTCTTGTGGTTCAAACACGTTCTATACATGAAATCACCTGCTATTCCAAAATTAAGTTACAGTAATTTCGTTGCTCTGAAATATGTGCAATGACAATAAAGTACAATACAATACAGTACAACCCCCCCCCCCCCCAGTGTCATCTGTTGTTATTTGTTCATACTGTTTGTGTTTTACTTTCTGTGTAGCGATGGAAATATAAAACACAGTTCATGCAAACAAACCCAATGAGAATCGAATAATGTATATTGCATGTGTATTGTTTAAGCACCAAAAAAAACCAAACAAAACAAATTCCTTGTACATGCAAACTTACTTGGCAATAAAGACTTTCCGGATTCTGATTCTGATAAGAGAAAGGGATCAATAAGCTAAATGGAATCAGAATTGCTAAATTCCCATCCCTAATCACTAGTGTCGATAAACTCAACAGAAGCTTCTTGTTAACGTGTTGTCAGTGCTCGCAGGTGCAGATTAACAGTGACACTCCCTCCATCTGTCCACATCAGGATATCGGAGGAGTGAAGACGCCGTACATGTTGACATAAACACTCTGTGGGGGATTAAAAACCCACAGACAACGCTCACATTTCCCTGATTTTGGAAACGTTGTGCGTGTTAAACATACTGCTGCGCTGCAAAACACATGGCGTATGTGACTATACCTAAAACTCTTAATTAACACTCTTGTCTCGGCTCCATCACGTGACCGTTAAAAAAAAAAAGTTTGCTCTCCCACCTCTGTGTGTCTTCCTCTCACCGCCGTCTTCCCACCGCTCCGACTGCTCATTTGCTTCTTGTTCTCCAACTTGATCATCTGCCACTTTTCTGTGAAAGCCAGAGCTGCGTGTTGGAGAAGGCGTTTGTACTGCTTGTGCTTGTTAAATGTGCCATCGGTGAGGAGTCGAGAACATGACTGGACAGAAATTATTACCCCGCGCGTTTCTTCACACTGTCTGCTACGGGAAAAGGTGGAATTGAGTGTTGTTTTGTCAAAGTTTCTCATGAACCGTTGTGTTTGAAAAGTCACGTCTGAAAGCTGAAAACCGGGGGCTGTTTTATTCATTATTTATAACGCGTGCTTGCAGGTCCAATAAACAGAGCCATGTTATTCAGATGCCTCAAAATTAATAGACGTCGTGAACTTTATAACATTCCTCTGTCGTGCCGTTGTGAGGTAGAGGAGATGTTTGCAGCAGAATAAGAATCATATGCATTTATGCAAGCGAACAAACATGAGTGTGGAAGTGTGTTTTGTGATCGTGTTTAAAGGCCAGTATTAGCATATGGCGACAGTTCAGTTCAGAATCGCTGGTCCGTGTTGGATCCTCTGTGTCCGTCAGTCACACCACACCTCTGAAATTAACCGGGAAGAAGTCCTGTTCTTTGGATTAATGTACACGCGTCGCAAGTCGCTTTTCCAGTGAGCCTCAAATATCGCAAATATAACTTGCACATAAAAATGTACATAATGAAAAAAACAATTTCACCAAAACTCTTGTTTTTTCATTAAAAGTTTTTGCACTGGCAAGAGGTGATTGCAAAATTGGCCTATTACGCAAAGCTGCAACGGAAAGACCTTTTTTTCCGCAAGTAGAGTCATGTGAATAAAAAAACCCCCCCAAAAAACCGATGTGGACGGATGTTACAAGAGAAGAAGAGTTTTAACCCTTGAAGACCCAAACATTCTTCTTCCTTTCTCTGAACTTTTATGAATATCTACAGGATTAGTAAATTAAATGTTGAAAAATACCAGATTTTAACTGAAAGAAAAATCCAGTATACTGGTTTATAACATGGAAATATATATATATACAGTTCCTATTGTGCACTGACAGGAAGTCATATATGGACTTTCATGTGGGCTCATGACCTTTGACCTTGAAGGGTTAAACTCAAGGTCACCAATGTCTAGAATTACCTATATTCTCTAAAACTACTGGTCAGATTCATTTCAAATTTTTGATGCAGTATTCTTTGGGACAATATCTACAAAGCTTCTTCAGGATTTTGAGAAATTTTGGTTTGTAAGTTTTTGGCCAATTTTGGAAACAAAAAAAATTGCATTTATTTATAATGGTCCATATTTGGATGGTTTATAACATGTGAATGTTTCTGATATCAATATTGTTCCTATTGAGCACTGATAGTACGTCATATATGGATTTTCATTTAGGTCCATGACCTTTGAGCTTGAGTGACCTTAAGGGTTAAACACTGTCTTAAACTAAAAATCTTTTCAGGCTTACTTTTCCATTTATCATAGCCGTTGAAGAAGAGGATGGGTGAGATGAAGGCTTTTCTGCTCATTATTACTAAATGCCACTGATCTTAAACCCTAAACCTTTAAGTAAAAGTACACGCATGTTGTCAGCAAAGCGTACTTTAACCTGTTCAACCCTGGCTCATTTGTTTCCAGTCTGAATCATTTCAGTGTAACACAAAACAGTGGATTAGCCCAGAGCAGAAGCTTCCTTCATATAAAACCAAGTTAAGAGCAGGCAACATTCATCATCACTGCACCATAATGCAACATTTATTCTTGCTCTTATTTTTCTCGTTCAGTGAGTTTTATTGTTAGAGAAATAATCCTTGTGCTGTTAGATGTGTTTAGTGTTAGCTCAGTGCTGCAAAGTTTGTCTCATTGGTCTGTTGTTTTATTAAATTATTCATGACGTACGTTGATCTCATGCTGTTAGGCCGGTTTTACATATTTGCCCGTTTAACTGCTTGTTGTTTGGATTGTGTTGTGTTGTCTGATAATTGGTTTGGTTGAGTTTTTAGCCGATGGCCTTCCAGTCACATGGATGTATACCGCGTGTATGTAGCTTTAAGTGTTACGTGGCATTACCATGGTTACACAAACAGAACAAGAGGCTATAGTACAGCTGTGTAATTCAGTGAAAAGCTCGTTTTGCAATTATTGTGCAATTTGAGTTGTTGGGTTATCAACTAAAATGCACAGATGGAACATTTTGAGATGCGTTTTGCACAGAAGCACATACAAACTTCAATATAACGACTAAAAATGCTTAAAAGTATCAACTGTCATCTTTTACAGTCTGTCTGCTCAGTGTCACCAAACCCAACTATCACCACAGAACAGACGGTGTTTATATTCTTAAGCCTTTCTGCAATGACTTCACCCTAAATCAGGGATGTCAAACACGCGGCCCGGGGACCTACTCTGGCCCTCCAAAGGATCCAATCCGGCCTGTGGGAGGAATTTGTGAAATGCAAAAAATTACGCTCATCTTTTAATAATCATTTTAGTTCAGCTTCTGCATTCAGACCAATTTAATCTCAAATGTAAAATAACCTATAAATAATGAGAACTACAAAGTTTTCTTTTCATAAATGTACATTTTTTCATGTAATTTTACTGTATTTACACTAAAACAAACTATCATTTCACAACAAAAACGTGAATAACCTGCACAAATATGAACACCCTGAACTGTGCAATGTTGCCAATACTGTATTTGTTATTAAATGTTTGTGTATTTGTAGATCCACTGTGATCTATGAGCTGTGATGCACATGTGTAAATGATAAATTGAAGCATAATATTGTTAAAATTGTGCTCGTTTTTGTTTTTGTTTTGTTTTTTAAAGAAATTTCACTTAGGTTATTCACATTCATGAAAGTTAACATCATTTTTACATTATTATGTCTTATTTTACTGAACGTGGCCCCTGAACTAAAATAAGTTTGACTCCCCTGCCTTAAATCCTCCTAAATGTGCATATTTAAATCAGTGTTTTGTGATTCACTCATTATGATTTAGTTTCCAGTCCTTCAGTAGATATTCTTTTATCATTTAATGCGAAAGTCTGTCTGTTTTCCATCTGTCCATTTCCTTTTATTTTGTTTCAGTCGCCATAGCAGTGTTTTGTTTATGTTTTGACCGATTCATGGTGACATTTTCTGAAACTACTCTGTTCCTCTGTTAACAGGTCAGTGAAACTAAGCCAACATCAGTAATAAGAACAACTTTTTCATTTTGAGGCAAATGGGAGTATGTCTTCTGAAAACTTTCACTGGTTTTATCACTAAAAAATACACATAACAGCGTCTTAAAGTTGTTATGTGTCTTATTTTTACTTTAAACTATTACAAAAATGGCCTAAAATTATCATTATGCCAGTGTTTTGGATTGGATTAGACATGAATTGAATTTTTTTATGGGCTTTATGTGATGTGACCACTACGAGGAGTCAAAGCATCAGAATGTGACCAGACAGGATGAGAACCATTAAGAAACAACCTTTCAATTTGGTGTAAGTGACTCAGTAGTTGCTTTTCCATTGGGCTTATGCACAAAACTTTATCGATATTTGCTAAATGTCAAAAAACACAAGTGCATAATGCCAGCTTTTCCATTAAATTACAAATGCGATGACTTGTTTATGTATTATCATGAGATGACACGAGAAGTCATTCCATAAACATGAACGTAAATATGGTGTTTATTTACAGATATATTCATTATTATTATATATTACCCTCTATCTTGTACTAAATTCTAAAATTATTCAGTTTCCTGGTGTTTCCTCACATACCACACCGTGTTTCTTTAAAAACTCTTCTTCTCTGGTTGTAATGTCCGTCCACATCCATTTTTTTTAAATTTATGTGACTATTTACGAAAAAAAAGGTCTTTCCATTGCAGTTTTGCGTAATATACTAATTTCACAACACTCAAAAAACCACCTCTTGCCAGCGCAAAAAACTTTTGATCAAAAAACAAGAGTTTTGCCAAAGTTGAAGTTTTCTATTAGATAACTTTGCAAGTTACATGTGCAAGTTATATTTGCGATATTTGAGGGTCAATGGAAAAGTGACGACTGATAAAATGTAAAAACATTGTGGTTGTTTTCTTCACTGGACTCAGCTGTAATAAAAAAAATAGAGTTTGATGGTTAAATGTCAGTGTTTCTTCTATACAAGTGAATTTAATTCTGAGGCGTATGAGGGTCTACAGTTATTATGGGATGTTCTTATCTTTGCTAAGTTGCTGTTTGTTGATCCACGGTTCAGACTGAACTGTGACAGTTCTGACCTTGTTTGTTTGATTCAAACAGATCTTTAGTTCAGCTACTGATCCAAACAGAAAACAGGTGATTAGTGGTTTTACTGTGGATGTTTGCAGTCTAAAAACAGAGCTAAGCTAACAGAGCTATAATGTAAACTATCGGCTGACACAGCGAGTGAACATTATATGACAACAGTCACTTTTGAGTCCAAAAAGCATCTGAGTTTTAATTTGAAGACAAAAACTTACTGATGCCATAAAACATTAGTGTGGAAACAATGAGCTTCATCCTTTATTCTACAGTCTGTGGATACATAGGGTTGATTTGTTGGTGGTTTTGGTCCTAAGTGTGTTCTGGTACCAGAGTGCCCCCTGCTGGTGAGAGTCTGGAATCTCAATACTTCATGGGTCACCTTAAATATTGTAATTGTAGATAAATCCCTCTTGAATCTATCTGTTCTAAAGCACTGCATTATGTTATGTAAGTATGTTTTTTCAAAGTAGTGGAAAACTAAAATATTTGCGTTAAGTACTTTATTACCCTCCACTAGAACCTTTAACCTTGGGTGAAAGGTCATAACTGTGAGCCAACCACACAACCCATCTGTGTTTTTGTGGTTCAGGGGCCTCAGTAAGCGAAAAAGGGAAGCAAAAATGAGCAGAAAGTTCCAAACTTGGAAGTGGAGTAACTTTCGAGCTCTCTGTGCACCTAACCTTTAAGCCCAGTGCCCCCCTGTGACTCCAGGTTCCTGATTAGTTTACAGTATACTCCCATATCAGCATAATAAAGCTTGTGATGAGGCTGATGAGATCTTACAGTTTGCTCTTGTTTACCCTGCTGCAGCACCAGCTCCTTCTCTGCATGTGTGTGTCTGACCCCGAGGCACTGAGTCACTTGATGCGTCTTGCATCTTTCTGTAACACACATTTACACACTCAGACACACACACACACACCCACACAACCCCCCCCCACTGGTAGAAATCCTAGTTGTGCTGCCGGATCTCAGCGGAGGCCGGGAATCCACATCCCCTTTAGGCTAGTCCTGGGGTGCATTTACTCCACATACACACACGTACACAAACAGACAGAGACAAACACCAGCCCATAAATACATGCATGTGCACAAACACACACAGACACACGCTGTATCTTAATGAGAGAAGGAGATGGTACTATGAAGGCGACAGCAGAATGAAACCTACTCACCAAGGACTGACCTGTGGTTCAGGGGCGGCAGCAGCTCGGCGGGGAGCTCCTCTCCCAGTGCTGATCAGAGGGCTGCACCGCCGAGGCTGCTCACGCTGACGGCGCTGGAAAAACCAACTGATTAAACGCCACTGTCGCCTCAGCTCAGCTGCTATATGGAAAGAAAGCTTCCTCTCTTTTATATTTTTTTTTCACTCACTGTTTGTTTGTCAGTCTCCTTTGTTTTCTTTGTCCTCTGCCGAGACAGCGGTGCCGGTGGATTGGAGCTGTGAGCGTGAGGGATTTGTGCGTAATTAGCTGAAACGCTCACCCAAGCAAGCACAAAAAGTTAAATTTTAAACTTTTTGAACTATACTCCTTTTTAACAGTATTTCACTGACACTCTGCTTCACTTCCAAGATCAAAACCTTGCTTCATGGTAGAAATATATTTTATTTGAGTCTTTGGAGTATGTGGACAGCAAAACAGCGCTGCCAACTTGCAAGTCCTATTAACAAGTTGTGGAAACTTAAAATTGTGCAAAGTGTGTGCATGGAAAAAGTCATGTTCATGATTCATATATGAATATATATGGAGATTTTTTTTATGAGAAGAGTTGTTGGCCAATATAAGAACTCATATGTTGTTCTATCCTGTCCATTATGTACCGCAGTAGAAAATATGCAGTGTAGGTCAAAAAAAAAAAAAATCTGATGTGTTTAAAATTGATGTTTGAAGTTTATTTTTTTCAAAGGGACAGTGCATATTAATAAACCCAATATGTGCCAATACCAAGATTATAGCAATGGCTAATTTCCATCTTTAGTCTCTACATAAAACAACAAATCTCACTTCAACAAACAAGTACAACACATTATACATTCATGCCAGTATACTCGAACACACACACAATTACAGAGGCCCAGATGATTTTATATCTGATTGTGGAGGCAGGTTTGATTATCCGGTAACCATGATTTTAGACGTTATTAGTTTAGACATTGTTTAACCCCTTTAACACCAACGTATCATATTTGATTCATGAGTTTTGAAGCCCTCTACATGATCAGTGTAATACTTATTAACTTGCAAAACCTGAGGTATACAATTAATTACATGCAATACGCGGATAATCCACCAGGGGGGAGGAATTCATTCACCAGAGGCCTTTCCAGTGACACTACAAGGCTGTCATTAATGAGGAAGAACTTTGACCATTTTGAAAAGGAATTACTAATTTGTTAGACATGTTTGTGTTATATTATGGGGTTTTTTTTGTTCAAAAATAATAATATTTCAACATTGACACCTGATGTATCAAATATGATACAAAATTGAAACACTCATAAAAGATGAGATGGGAAAAATATTTTTTTATGTTCTTCAGAAGCACCAATAAAGGCTCCAAATTTCAAAGAACTGGAATTTTCTGTCAGGGCTTTAATGGTTCAGGCTTTACAGGGTTAACTTTAAGCTTTGGAAGTCGGCACTAAAACATGGCAGTCACTTGAAAATAGCTGCATTTGATGAACATTTCTGAACATGACCAATACAATGAGCCAGTTTATAAAAAAAAAAAAAAAAAAAAAAAAAGCTCAGATTAAGGGGTCAGGAGACATCACTGAGGGCGATCCACGGGAGATATAGTCGCTGGTAAAGTTCTGGGTCAGAGGTTCCGAGCACCCTGGCTTGACCTGCCGTCCACTCCCTCCATCGGTAGCCAATTCACAGTTCTTTGGATCGGTGGATGGTGATTCTCTGTCTGCGCCTGCCCATATAAGGCGTGGATGTATTATATTGTCGAGTGTGGAGACATTCTGGCACAAAGAAAGGGTTAGAAGACTCTGCCCATTATCTGTGCCCTCTGGCCTATTGGGCGAGTCATCCAAGGATGGGCAGCGACTCTGCCAGCCCGGGGCCAGACTTCGCACACTGCCAGCCCCCCCTCATGCCACATGCACTCTCCGAAAACCTGTCCGATAATGCAATTTAAAACTGAGATTTTATAGAGAACTTTTGCACGAAGTTACATTTTTACTTGATTTATTTGAAGGGGAAAAAAATCTAAAACCGCCCCCAAAAAAACAACAAAAAAAACAGCCTGTGCAGCACTGACAAAAATGTGCACTCACTCACCGCCCTCCACCTTACTCTACCGTCTACTCGCCCTTGACTGCCACAGTTTGGCCGGGGGTCCTCTGGCCGGAGTTGACAGATCGTGGAAGGGCTGGAAGAAATACAGGATGGGGGCAAACAAAGGAGGCAGCTCAGTGCCATGCCCTTCAGTGACAGAGAGCTGGTCAAAAAGACAGACAATAGCCACCCCGAATATACGGCAACTTTTTTATTTATCTCACTTAGTTTTGTCTGCTTTTTTAGCCACTGTTATTTGGGAGTCACCGTTCACCCTTTGCCCCTGGTGTGACAGCCAGGAGGAAAGTAAGAGAGAGTCATCATATCTCACAGCTGAAGGAGGGAAAGAAAGAATAAGGAAAGGGAAGGTGAAATAAAAAGGGTGATCGGGCAGGGGCAGCTTCGGCAGGGTAGGGGAAGCGATGGCTGGCAGCACAAAGGATGGTTCTCTTTCTGTTTTTTTCAGCTCCATTAATATCTGAGCTCCAGCCTGCATATATCCTCATTCATTATTCATGAACCGACCAGGAAAGAACGCAAGCGGGAGGAAGGTAGGAAAGCAAAGGCCAGAGATAGTTCCAATCAGTCCTGCTTTAAATGACACTGAGTGACAGAGCCTGGGGTTTTATGGCTCGCTGTTCAAATGAGACACTGCGCCGTGGTAAAAGGTCCAGGTCAGCCCGCCGTTAATGACCAGCAGGACGTATGAGAGCCGGCACCGCTCGTAAAGCTAGCTACCATACTGGGGAGCAAATTTACCCAAACTAACTTATCATGGTTGTACGTAGCGAGCGCTGTGTGAACACTACCCCATACTGTACTAACCTGCACCTGACCTGAGATAAAGAGCAACCAGAGACATTTTTAAGCCTTGCAAACATGTAAAGATCCCAATTTGTGCTGCACTTTGTCGCTGACGAGAACATTTAGGCCATTTAGAAATGTGCTCGCAAGTCGGTCCGATACATTTTCTCAGCATGGCTTTGGAACTGAACTAAATACACAACTGTTCGAATTAAAGCAAGAGGTCTGGTAATGTTGGACTTTATTAGTGTACCCCCTCAAACTTACAGTTTTACTGAAAATTGATTCATTGATTAGTTTATTTTGAGCTTGTGCACTCTATGTACAATGTTTTTTTTAAATTTCACAATAAGACAGAGGTCATATAACATCCACATATTATATACAAATTAGTTTATGTATTATTTTTTAAATTCTGAAAATAAAAAAACAGAACAGGGAAAAAAAAGTTAAACAAAAAGAAAGAACATTCGAAAAAGGAGCGGAATGAAGTTGCACTTACATACTCCCACCCTTTACCCCATGTTTTTCTACTGATCACAAAGTCCCATGTCAGTTCCTCAAAGTAACTGAATAAATCTAACACATTCTAAACAATCCTGCACAAAATGCAAAATTATGATGTGTATCAAGAATAAGCTGTCCGTTTTGTAGCTGTATTACACATATAGATCGACTTCACTTCAAACATAAGTAGGTAAAAGAAATTCCAGATCCAAAAGGACAAGATATTCCAAGATCTGGAAATAAATCAACAAAAAAACCAAACAAACGGAGTTTCACTGTGACTCCTCAACAACACTCAGTGTCTGAAAAGGAATAGGAAGAAGTCCAGCCCACATATATGTGTACACTAATATACACAAATATATAACATAATTCACTATTATTATACCTTCCTAGTAGTCCAAAAGGGAATAAGAAAAAGTAGAATGTATTTACTTTCATCCCCAGTTTCACTTGTACATTATATGGTTGTAGTTCTATCAGAGAAATTAGCTCTAAACATCCATGAGTAAATACTGTCAATGACTGAAGTAAAAAAAGAGAAAAGACAAAACACACACAAAAGAAGAAAAATAAGAAAACACCAAGTGGCCTTCAAAGCCCTTCATCTCTATATTGTTTTAAGACCATTCCCTTATATTTTGAGCTTGAACATCATCATTATGATCAACTAATCCCATGAAAAGATGAATATTCACAGCTGACTCAAGTATTGCTGATAATGAATCACATCCATGCACTTTGAGTTGAGATTAGTTCAGGTCGTTTGTGCAGAAAATCAACACAGCCAATGTCTTTCTGCTGGGAATTTACACAGAAACTAGTCCTGGGCAGATGTAGTTAGTAGTATTTCAGTGAAATTACAGCCTACCAAGTGGAAAGTTGTAAAATTACTGAGGTTTTTTGTTAAAGCCTGGACGACAGATTAACCCCTTGTGGACTATTGTCATGAATTTGCTTCAATATTTCACTGTTGGATCAGTTTCAAAGCCCTGTTTCAGTAACAAGTTTATTAACTTCATGATATTTTACTGATTTTTGGATCACTTTTTGTTATTGTGGGGATTATTGACTGCCAACATTATTATTGCATTATATCTATTGTATGTTATTTTCAGATTAAGTGTCTTGCACTCAATTCAGCATCTGTTCGACAGGAACGACATGAATATATTTTTATATATATAATTGTAAATAAATTTGTGAAGGTTTTGGTGACAGTGACACAGTCCTCAAACTATCACTATCATTCCTATTGTTATCATTTTTATCATTTTAACAGGGCTGCATGATATTGGCCAAACTTGTGATATGTGATATGGATGTACAGCATTGCGATAACGATAATAAACATTCATTCATCTTCTATACCCGCTTTATCCTCATTAGGGTCACGGGGGTCGCATGGAGCCTATCCCAGCTACTTAA
>JAQQZY010000020.1:8280441-8291292 GCA_030068375.1 Ostorhinchus rueppellii | reverse complement strand
GTTACATTTTCAAGAAATGTAACTGACTTTTTTATGTCACTACTTATCCAAAATGGACTCCCATCTTTTCCCAAACTTCTGCCCTCCCCAGCATAAAAACGACCACATCTACAACCTGGATCACGTCCGACTGTAACCCCATAACTGCACGTGGTATGAAGGATTTAATATGTAAAAGCTTTTGTTTTGGTGGGTTACATCATAAAACTGTATTCTAAAATCACACCTCATATTCACCAGTAAATGCTTTATTAATCTTGTACTACGGTTCTATTAAACTCATGCGAAAGTAATTATTATTATTATTATTATTATTTTTATTATTATTATTATTTATTTTTTTAAATTTTCTTTCCAGTTGCTCTTTTTTTTATTGTCTTGTTTTTTGGGGATTTTTCTTTTTATATTTTTTTTTTTTTTTTTTAAACATGGTTAATAGTTTTTTTTATCATTTGTATTTATCATATTTATTTTGATGTACCGGTATGTATTTATTGTGTTCCCTTATTCTTTGTCTATTATCTCGTTTTTTTTCTTTTCCTACTGTTCATTTATACTACACTTGTTTAAGCTGTTCAAACATAATCTTTTCATACATTTTTTTTCAGTGATTCTTTGTGTCGGTTCATATTTGGACATATTTCTGTGTTGTGTCATGAGTGGACATTGTTTAGAAAATCAAAAATCACCGTTCTGTGTAGTGAATGTTTTATTCATGTTCTGTTCTTAATTTAAAAAAAAAGAGCTTTGGAAGAAAGAAAGTCACATAAATGTAAAAACAACAGGTGAGCCTCACCATGGCTCAGTCTGAAACTCTTAACCCACATTTGAAGTGTTCGTCGCTGCACGCTGCAAAAAGCAGTGAAAAAAATAGCATGCATCTGGGTGTAGCACACACAGACATGTATATGCATAGCTCGTACTCCATTTTTATCTCACCTCCCTGTGGTCACAGCTGTGACTGCACAGAGGAACTAGATGCACAGACCTCTGCTCGTCTGTGGCCTCCTTCCCTCACGTCTTTCCACCGCTGTCGTATGAGACCGTCGATGTTAACAGTAAATAACAGGGTGAATTAAGCAGGAAAGGATGTAAAGTAGGAAACTAGACCAGTCTACTGAGGCCTAACCTAATATTGTACAAATAAGAAAGAAAGAAAGACATTAGGGGAAGTTGTGGTGTAGCTTCTTATTCAAACCACACCCCTTCCTCAAGTTCTATGTAAACCCATCGCAGTGTTACAGGCTTAAAATAGACGAAGAAGCGCTTGTTCTTTTAATGCAAGCAACTATGGTCGTTATCATGACATCAATTCAGAAATGGATGAATGAATAATCACATCCCAAACACCATCAGCAGTACTTTTACTTAGATTCCAATCACTGTTGAACACATTTATTCACTATAGCTCATTGATAAGAAGGAAGTCTGCGTTTCAGTTTGTTGTACATTTAGAGAGAACGGGCCCAGTCTAATGTAAGATCAGCATTTCCACATTAAATTTAACTCAACAAAAGGAAGTTCTGTTGTGTGGGATGGGTGATATGGTCTAGTTTCCCTTCAGCTTGAAACTTCATGGGTGTGCCACTGATAGATGAAGAAGAATAAAACAGCTCAAAGTGTCACAGAAGAAAAAAGCTGAACGAAACACAAAAACTAATGATCACTTCACTGTCAGGCCTTTCCTAAACTGGTGGTTGGAGGTGGTTTTATTGGGTCAGCCGCTGTAGGAAAGTGTATTTCTTTCATTTTTATCTTATTCACCACTAGGTCATGACCTACTGTGAATGATGTTTTTCCAGATATACCAGACCTGTCAGGTTGACCACGCCTAGGAAAAACACCATATAAGGACACGTCAAAGCGATCAGCTGACGCCTTCTGAGGAAGACTGCAGATGACAGTCGAAACATGTAATGGTAAAGAGACATCTCCTTCTAAACTTGTCTGAAAAAAAGAAACAAAAAAATAATACATTTGCATACAATACAATTTGATGGATATATTGGTTGGTTTAGGTTGGTTGTTCCGTTTAGATTGGTTTAGTTGGTTTAGGTTGATTTGGTTGGTTGGTTTAGTTGGTTTGGTTGGTTTAGGTTGTTTAGGTTGGTTGGTTTAGGTTGGTTTGGTTGGTTTAGGTTGGTTTGGTTGGTTTAGGTTGGTTTGGTTTAGTTGGTTTAGGTTGGTTTAGGTTGGTTTGGTTGGTTGGTTTAGTTGGTTTAGGTTGGTATAGGTTGGTTTGGTTTAGGTTGGTTTAGGTTGGTTTGGTTGGTTGGTTTAGTTGGTTTAGGTTGGTTTAGGTTGGTTTGGTTTGGTTTAGGTTGGTTTAGGGTGGTTTGGTTGGTTGGTTTAGTTGGTTTAGGTTGGTTTGGTTTGGTTTAGTTGGTTTAGGTTGGTTTGGTTGGTTGGTTTAGTTGCTTTAGGTTGGTTTAGGTTGGTTTAGTTGGTTGGTTTGGTTGGTTTAGGTTGGTTTGGTTGGTTGGTTGGTTTGGTTGGTTTAGATTGGTTTAGTTGGTTTGGTTGGTTGGTTTAGTTGGTTTGGTTGGTTGGTTTAGTTGGTTTAGGTTGGTTTGGTTTGTTTAGGTTTGTTTTTCTCTGTAGAATAACCAGTGAACAGGACACATCTGAACATGATGCTGCTTCACGCTCAGTTTTCCTGTTACTTTTGAGCTGCACTGGAAAATATCTAAATCTTACCAAGTGTATTTTTTCTTATTTCTCGTCCAAATATCTCATCCCACTTAAAATAAGACAGAATCACCTGAAGAGCAACTTTTCAGTGAGATCTACGAACTTATTTTTAGACAATAGATCTGGAAAATCTGATTTCAAGAAATCTGACCAAGATCATTTTCACTTGTTTCATTGGCAGATTTTTTTTTTTTTTTTGCTTAATTCAAGTTACTCTTTAGTATATTCTGTCTCCTTTTAAGTGTGATCAGATATTTGGATTGTTAACTACTGGTAAAATGGTTCTTATACAACATTTTTGTTAAACCCTTGCATTAAAACTGAAAGTCCACTGTTCTACCACGTCTTAATGGTTTCGTGTCAGATCTGCTGTAATGACTAGAGCAACATTACACAACATTTGGAACTGTCTAAATACTTATGGACATGACTCTGTGCTTTCTTTTTGAAGACCTTTTCCTGTTTTGTAGACTGGTGAATCAATGTTGTAGAAGTTGACAGTGTTTCCACGGTAACTACGGAGCCTCTGAATGTCAAAATGGGTCATATCTGATGACCATGAAATGAAGAAGAACAGTATTTTACACCAAGTACTGACATGTATTGATAGAAGTAGTGGATCCACAGGTATTAAACAGTTTAATCAGTAGACGTTTTGGGGGTTTTAAGGGTTAAAACTTCCTACTCATCAATCAGCATCAGGACAAAATTACAAAGACGTTCACGGGGAAGGATCTGCAACAAAACAAACAAGCAATGAGACACTGTGTTGCAAGAGCATCACTTCTTCCTGATAAAAGTAGATTGTAGTCATGGTTGAAAAGTTAAAATAGCACAAGTAGATAATAGTCTGACACATAATGGGATCCTTTTCTGTCTTAAACATAACGAAGCCCGCCCATGAACATTATCTGCACGCCATCTCAATGATAGTTAACGGCTCTGAAGAGTAGAATATGAGAGGAAACAAGTAACATTGATAACATGGTTTTACATGATAATAAATGTGCAAAGAGTTTATGATTAAGAAGATACAGGCGACATGTTGAGATCATTGTACGAGGGCTGACACTTCTGAAGATATGGGAATAACAGGGTGTTTGGTTTCTTTTTTTCTTTTTTTTAAGTATTTTTGAGGTATTTACTTATTACCCTGCCCCAAAACTATTGGTTGAATTCATACCAGATTGGGCTCATAGATTTTCACTGATGTACAATAGATCTCATTGTACTTTGGGAAAAGTAGGTCAAAGTTGAATTTTTTTTTATGCATTTTTTAAAATCTTTTTTCCCCATTTACTTAAAATAGGCAAAATTTCAAATGTCTGTTGAAACAAAACTATTGGTTGAATTCATACCAAATTTAGTTTATAGATTACCAGGAACACAGAATAGATGTCAAAACATTTTGGGGAAAGTAGGTCAAAGTGCAATTTTTTTAATGAATTTTTTTTTATCTGTTTTTTTCTCCATTTACTTATAATGGGCCAAATTTCAAATGCCTGTTGCAGGAAAACTATTGGTTGAATTCAGACTTAATTAGGTTTATAGATTGCCAGTAACACAAAATGGATCTCATTACATTTTGAGAAAAATAGGTCAAGTTTAACTTTTTAAACTTTTTTAAAGAATTTTTTTTTGCTCTTTTTTCCCCCTATTTATTTATAATAGGTAAAATTTCACATATCTATAAAATCATCAATTTTGTTTAAATGTACTTCAAACTTGGCACATATGTAGAGGCAGTTGATATAACATCAGCACATGCATAGACATGATGACATCAGCTGGATCGATGCCAAAATATGCTATAATACGTACAAGGGGCGGGGTTTGTTGTACCTGGAACCACTTATTTACACCTTTATTTGAGAAAAGTAAACTAGTGGACAAACATTCAACAAATGGACCAAACTGAGCTGAGGTTTGGTACATTTTCAGTTTGAAGTGATGCTTTAGAGCCACAGTATCGAACATATTTTAGTCCAGGTTCCACATTCAGCCCAACTGGAACTCAAGTGGGTGGGGCCAGTAAAATAATAGCATAATAGCCTATAAATAATGACAATTCCAAAGTACAATTAAATTATGAAAATATTTACATTTCCAAACTATCCTTTCTTACAAGTTTAATAACTACAACAACCTGAAATTTATTAAGAAAAATATGTACATTCTAATAATAGTATGCCTCAATCTGTTTACAGATGTGCATCAGAACTACATAAAACATTTAGTAAAAGGCATAATATTGTTAAAATATTACAGTTTTGAATTTGGAGTTGTCATTATTAATTCAATTCAATTAAAAAAACTAGAGAAGCACTCGAAGAGCGCAAACCTCCGCCAAGGCAGTGTTTGTACTTTCATCCACTAGATGGCGCTGAATGTACAGATCACCACCAAAATCTAATCATCTGTAGGATACCCCATTTCTGACAATCTGTGAAAATTTCATGAAAATCCGTCCATAACCTTTTGAGTTATCTTGCTAACAGACAGACAAACAAACAGACAAACACCGGCAAAAACATAATCTCCTTGGCGGAGGTAAAAAAAAACAAAACAAAACATGTATTTGTCCCCAGGGCACAATTTAAAGATGCATATAATCAGTATGATTGTACAACCCAAGAAATCCAAAGAATAAAGAATAATATATAATAAATAATAATAAGAGCAACGATGCAGAATAAAACAGTTAAAAAAAAGTCAGAATAATAAAGAACAATAAGTTATTCTATTTTTTACCCATTCGCTCCTATTATTCTGTATGTGGAACCTGAACTAAAAGGAATTTTACACCATTGTTACATTAAGGTTCATTTTTACATTTTATAAATTCATCCCACAGGTTTGATATTTATCTGTTCTTGATGCTAAGGCAGATTTGGTTTTCTGATGTGTGTCTGTGTGTAGCAACTGAGTCATTCAAGAGGTCATGTGACTTCTGTTTTCAGCGTGTGGTCGGTTTGTAAACACCCAGCGGACGAGTGCAACAGTTCCAAATGTACGAAATGTGTTTCATTAAAACTAAAGGAACCGACTTCAGCTGAACACACACACCTCTGCTCTGCAGCTCACTCCTCTGTGTCC
Organism: Ostorhinchus rueppellii; assembly: GCA_030068375.1. Classification (NCBI taxonomy): domain Eukaryota; kingdom Metazoa; phylum Chordata; class Actinopteri; order Kurtiformes; family Apogonidae; genus Ostorhinchus; species Ostorhinchus rueppellii. The sequence goes on along the minus strand of JAQQZY010000020.1, from coordinate 8,285,505 downwards.
AAATAAGAGACGAAATCTAAACAGAAACCAACCTCAACCTGCTTTTAATGAAGAGAATAGAATAGTGTAGAACAGAACAGAATAGAATAGAATAGCTTAGAATAAAAACAGATCTTGCACACAGATAGCCGTTTGTAAAATAGAGTACTACTACTAATAATAAGAGCACTGGAAAGTAAGAAAAACAAGTTATTGCACATTTGAATAAAGATGAGCTTCTTCAGCACAGAGAACTGTTGAGCACTGCAGCCTACTTCATATTTACTGACAAACACATCATTTATGTTGTATTTATTTAGCCTTTGTTTATACAGGTTAAAATACATTGACATCATTTTCAAGTGTGACCTGTTAAATAGCAAATCACAAGACGTACATATAAAACAATCAATATAGATCATAAAACAATAAATATGTTAACAAATACAGTTAAAAGTGGAAGAGGTTCAGCATGAGCACACCATACAGAGTTCTCCCCAGAAATGTATAGTATCCTGGCGGTGGCGGGGTGGGGGTGGGGCAGAAGAAAATCTCGTGCTAAAACCTTGTGACAGATGCAACTCCACTAGATTTCAAAGGAAAAGCAACATGGCGCTGGAAAATGGAGCGCGTCCCCACAAACCTGATGGATTTCGGTAGATTTTAGCAAAATTATCGGTGGAAAAGAGAAAAAATTTGAAAATGATTTTAGCGGGACTGACCTAGCAGTACCCTGGTGCAGCACCATTGTTCCATTGTCTGGGGAGAACCCTGCCATAGAGGCGCCTTAAAACTAGCAAGGGAATCAAACCGGACAGCTTCAGACTCTGCTGAAGCTTCTTCCTTGTTTCAACAGTATCAAATGCTTTGGACAAACCAATGAAAGGAGCAGTACAATACAAAAATACTAAGTAGTATTTTGGTGCCTTTAAGCACCAAAGTTGCAATATTGTGACAAGTATTAAAGTACAAACAGACTCCAGATAATTACTAAATCTGGTTACCACCTTCCACCAATAGGTGGCAGACATGTGCCCCATCAGTCCTAACACCATTTCAGGACATGTTTCTATTCAAAATGAAGAAAAAAATCCAGTTTAAAGGTGTGGTCCTGAGCTGCTTTAGGAAAGTTGATTTAGTTTCCGTTTGGATAAATAAGGACAGATTTGACTACTCTGCTGCTTGGATAAAAAGATACTAAAATTTACCGTATTTTAGTTTCTACTAATGTTTAAGTTAATTTATTTTAAAGGGGTCCTAGAATCAGAACCACATTTACCTTGTTCTTGTTGAATTTCTGATGCTAGTGGTGTCCAAAGCACCACACCAAAAACTCCACCGCCTCCTCCCACCCGTTTTTGTACACTAAGTTAAACTAGAAATAGCCCTGTTGAAACGGGCCGATCTGAACAGAGCTGCGATATTACATCATAAGCGCAGAGCCTTTTTGGACAAACCCCCTCTCATTTGCATGTCTCAGTCCACTGTAGTGGGGGAATACAGAAGAAGCGTAAACTAGCTCCAGCAACCACAAACAGCAGTTTATGAGGAGATGAAAACAACTAAGAAATGTCGGCCCATGCATAGTATGTTCCAGGATTTATGGGGCAGGTCAAGACTTGACACAAACTTCCGCAAGAACCGAACTGTCAGCGGGAATGGTTGATGTTCATTTACAACAACGTTCCACTAAACTTCCGTCTGAGGTTGGTAGTTTGCTCTGGACACTTCACCCCAGATTGTTTCTCCAACCTTGGACAGTGTCAGTCCGGCTTTTCACATCAGCTGAAACTAAAGCCAGGATCTGAGCCAACGATCCTTGTGTTTGTGTGTCGTTAATGATTTCAGCTCAGGTCAGATCAGTTATTAGCCATAGTATCTGCGCTATGATTTGGTTAGCTATCGGTACTGCTGTCGGTATTTGACATATTGTTACATTTTTGTAACTAGTTTGTCTGATAAACAGCCGGCTGTGATGAAGGATATGTCTTTTTTTTTCCCGTTTGTGGATCCTTTGTGTTAATACAATCAATCACCTGTTGTCATTATATTGATTGAAAACTAAGTTTGACTGGGGAAATATATATATTTAACGTAATCATCGTATTATAAAATTGGCATACCCATACGTAACAATTCTTGTTAAACTGCTCTTCCGATGCTATTATGTAGATGTGTGCTTGGATGTTGTAATGCTAGCGTTATTACAGCTAACTTCGCACAGTTACTGTACTAGGAAATGTACATGATAAAACTTACCAATCTGACACATTCATTTCCAACCTTTGGGGAGTCGGCTGCACTTCGCCTTCGTCAGAACCTTCTTCTGACTCAGGTTCATACATATATATGGCTGAATTCTGGATGGATCCATTGTTGATAATTTGATCTAGTTCCACTGTACACCCAGATTTCAGCAGTAAACATAGTTCACGTAGCTTTAGCTACTGGTGGATTGGGTCAGTCAGCTTTCAGGATATACAGGCCAATCAGCCTTTGGGTAAACTGGCCAATCAGCGCGCAGCTCATTTCAGTATTCATGAACTTGCTGAGTAGGTGGGAAAAACAAACTGTTTCATTGCAAGGCTTATTTATGACCTCGTATTAGGTGCTCTAGCAGTCCTCCTGGAGCGTTTTCATTTCCACAAATTTACATAAGGCATTATTGAGGCTCAAAGATCAATTTCTGATGGTCAAAAAAAATGTGTTGTAGGACTCCTTTAAGGATAAGACAACAAAAATAACAGGAACACAAAGAAAACTTTTATGTAAATATCTGCAAATTTCAGTTTTACTAAAAATTACACAATCCAATATGGCCACCGCCCTCTGATGTTAAAATATGCTAATCAGATAAGGACACATACCCCATCATATACTTTGGATCATATCCAATATTTTTCTCGTTTCCAGTATGACTTTATCTCAAACTACTTCTAAGATGCGGCTTTTTTAAATCTTGCTACCAAAATTGAATATTTATTTATATCTGGTGCCTAAAGGGTTAATAACACTTGAAGATATGACTGACATTTTTGTTTTGTTTTTATTTTTTTACCAATATGTTTCATGTTGTTACCGTTTGGTTCAGTCTAATTCCCTCCAAACACTGAATCCAGAGCTAAAGGTGTTGTGTTTTTTCCCTTTTGTTACCAGTCTGTCCAGGTTTGGATACATTTGGCTCAGTGGTGACACCAGGACAAACGTCAGGAAATCACCAGAAACAGGAGGAGTCGTCCTCCAGAGGCAACGAGTATGAAGTCATCTGAAGCTCAATATGGTAAATATTTGTGAACAAACTGGTACTGAAGCACTAAAAGTACACACCCTGCAAAAGAACACAGTTACATTTTCTGATGCCTTTTGACTTTTACTCCCTACCTTCTCATTTTTATCTGTACTTCTTAGATTCTTAAAACGGACCTCTATGGTGGATTATGTTTTATTTTGTATCATCCAGACTCATTTCAGCTCGTACAATCGGAATAACGCATAGAATATATGATACCGGTGTAGAAATTAACAAAGTCATGTGGTATTTGAATCAGCAGCCTTACTTTTTACACAAATATCTGTACTTATACTCGAGTAAAAACACAAATATGGAATTTTACTGCCATTCCAACATGTAATGACTCACCTGGACTCCAACCACAGCATCACATTTGATCAGCATTGGCTCTAATGCTCTTAAATTCAACTACAACCCTTTGAATCCTCATGTGAAAGGCTTCTTTTGGTTGCATCACATCCTGGTCGTACACTTTCATTTTTACATCTGCTCAGAAGCTTTACTTCCTATCATTGTATTGATGGGATTTGTTATAAATTGTGATCTTGTCTTTGTTTCAGGACACACAAATCCCACAACAATAAAGGTGATTTTCAGATTGCATGAACATGCTGCAGTTGCTTGCTTAAGAGCCACTTCCTGATTTCGAGAACCTATCCCCTCAGAAGTGGAAATACCATGTGTTTCACTGGTCTAGGAGGAAATCCATATTTAGATTTGAATACTAAAAATGTGAGCACTTTGTCGGAAATACAGCCTGTTCCTCTTGTGTTTCAGCTTGTTTCCACTGAAAGATTTAACTCAGTCGAAATAAAGACGTTGGCTTATAAACACTCTCTCCTCTGAATGGATGAACATAAACTCTGTGGGTTCAGATCTTTATTTTTGTAGAACACGTTTACCATAGACGTTCATCAGAATCAGAATTTAGAATTCATCCCAGCGGAAATTATTTATTTATTTATTTGCACTGAAAAAAAAAAAGATAACAAATACATAAACAAGTAAATACAAATTAAATATAACAGTGCAAGGGAGGCTGAAAGCTTAATAGGCTCATATAAAGGCCTTCCTTCATCAACTTAATTAACAAATCAAATATAAATATATAAATATGAATAACAAATCAATATTAGGTGTTACAGTCGCTCCATTCAAGTATAATTAGCAGGAAAGAAATTATTCATTCAAAAAAAAGTCTCTATGTACTTGTATATACGTAATTAGCCTCATAGCATAATTACTGAAGTCATCCACTATATGGACAAAAGTATGTGGACATGTTGAACTCAGGGGTTTGTTTTCTAACAGGGGTCTGGTATACAAAACAATAATGACAAATATCAGAATATAGTTTTATATTATGGGATAAATATCATAAATATTGATGGTTTTATCTCCAATCATCATGAACAGGACATCTGACAGCTGTAGAGATGATGTGTCCCGATATTTATGTCCATATAGTTTAAAAACATCAATATTACCATAAAGTTTAATCAGATTTTTCTTCCTTAGTGAGATGTAAACTAAGTAGATGGTTAATTGTGGTAGAAAATTATTATTTACCGAAAATACATGAAAATATTTTAGAAATTTATAGGAAGAACATTTAAAATAAGAGTCATGGATTTAAAAAAAAATGCAAAACTAAACCAATGTTGAGAGAAATGAAGTAAAAACTATATCTGAGGCCTTTTGAAACAAACATAACCATTTAAAGGTGCCATGGCATAAAATTTACACTTTTCGGGGTTTCTGATCCTTAAAATGAGTTTCTATGACCTCTCTTA